>NTPY01000526.1:317878-340859 GCA_002922825.1 Brachionus calyciflorus | reverse complement strand
AAAAAAAAAGAAAAAAAAAAAAATATAATTTAGTTCATTTAATTTAAAAAAAACTGATAAAGTTTGGTATATCGACTTAATTTTCCAAGATATATTATTCAATGGCGTCAAAAGCTTATCTGGAAAAGTGTTTAAAATCGATTCTTTGAAAGGAAAAATCGTACTAAAATTTAATGTGAGAACATATTTATAATAAGATTCCTGATAGGGTTTAGTGGACTCTATTTAGATAATAGCTAAATTAAAATTTTTCTTATTTTCATTCGTTTAAGATAAAGTACTTTAGGCGGGTACTTGTAAGCAAGTTTTTACGGCTAATTGTTTTAAAAAGTTAATTATTTAGCATCATTTCCTTTAAGAAGGTATCTCTAAAAATGATACCTGATTTTTTTCATTAAAATTAACACTGAGTGTAATTCAAAATCAAGCGAATCTTCCTTAACTACTATATTTTCTGATTTGCTCAATGTTCTTAAATGGGATGACACCATATATTTAAAAGAATTCGAAAACTTGCTGAATAGATGTCGTGTATTCCGCTAAATTAAGCAAAAATTTTACGACAAATAAACTATTTAATTTCTGAATGTTGAATCTGATGTTGTTAATCAAAAAGTCAAATTTAAAAAGTTTTTCTTAGTGTATTTAAAAGCCTTGATATCAAAATATTCAACATAATTAAAATTTCAAATAGTTTACATACCTTATTTAATGAAAAATAGTTTAATCGGACACCAAAATACAAAAAAAAAGATAATAAATTTTTATTCTAGAAAATATTTAAAAATTTTGTATAAATGTTATATATCTAAAATTAGAAATAAGACTTAATAATTGAAAATCGCAGAAAATTTTTTATCGATAATTCTTATGTTTTAAATGAAGATCGACTTTTTTCTTAAATTTACATTTTTAACAATATTTTCAAGTAAGCTTAAATTTTTTTTGATAAATTTTAAACCTTTAAAAATCTATTTTTTGACTTAGTTGTCGCTCAGATCCAATCCGCCACTTCAAATTCGCTAACCAAATGGAAAGCATCTGAAGAGGGTCATTATTTTTTTAAAAAAGACAGTCAAGAATGGGTTGAATTTCAAAAAGATGCATTTTTTGCTAAATTTAAATTCATTATGCAACAAGATGATATTGTATTTTTATTCTCTGAAGATAGAAAGTTTTACATTTCCTTAGATTCTAGAGAAGCTAAATGGGGTAATAATTTAAATTCTTTAACAAATGTTTTCAATACAGGAAATTGGGTTAAAGAAAATAGTCAAAATAATCAAGGTGTAGATTTATCCAATCAATTTGGTGGTAATGTAAATAACATAAATATTCAAAAAAATCCTTCAGCATCGTTTGATTTGAATAAAAGTAATATTGGTTCAAGTATAATAATCAATATTCAACCTCAATGAAGAGTGTCAAAATCATTTTTTACAGACATTCAAAGAAGTTTATAATTCTTTACCGTACTTCGAAATTACCTATTCAAAGGCTTTTTTGACAAAAAAATAGAATATTTTTGAAGCACTCATATTATATCTTTATATAAATAAATTGTCTTTTTTATCAAATATTTTTTGAAATCTAACTACGGGTTATAACTGGTAATTTCATATCGCCTGGAACTCCTGCAACCGTAATACTATTCGAAAAAATTCAGATAAAATTTCAACATTTTAAGTGCTTCTGTCATAAAATCCTGGAGTATTATACATTAATTTTAAATTTTTTAATTTTGTATAAAATCGAATTTTAGTGGTAATCGAACGGCACCTTTTTGACCAATTTCACCATATTTAAATCTTGCTCCATGATATTACTTTCAAGAAACCAAGAAAAACAAAGAAATCAAGAAATCAATTCTTGGTTTTTATCAGCTTTTTTAGCGAGGTTTTCGAACGGCATATTTCCATTGTATCTTGTTTGCCAGCAATCATCGTTTATATCAATCAATTACGGATTTTACCCATGATTTAGTCTTGTTTAACCCGATCTGAGAATACGATTTGGCAATTTTTTTTCACTTTTAACAAAATAAAAAAAAATTAAAATTGAAAAGCCAAACGGATATTGATCAAAAAAATATAATTTTTATATCAAAATTTAGGTTCAAAAGTTCTTTATTAGAATTAAGAATCGCAACTTGTAAAAATAAATCACATGATGCCCTTTTTGCTAACTAAAAAAGGCAATAATATTTTTGAAAAAAAAAATTCACTTTTTGATGCTCAAAGTTAGATAAAAATTCCTAAGCGAATACTGAATTTTTTGAATATAACTTAACTAATATTTGGGAATATGTATTCCTCGTTTTATTTTTTTCCAATTCTTTACCGTTTATGAGCAATTTTCTATTCTTTTTTGATTAAAATTAAAAAATATTTTTTTTGCAACACCAATCCTTTCGGAAAAAACAGTATAATTTTAGTTTTGTTTAATTTTAAGGGTTTAATTTGTAAGAAACAGTTTAGTCTAGTGGTTAAAATACTTGGTGGAGAAAGAGAGTCAAGGTTCGAATTCTCAGTCAGCCAATTTTTTTCAAAAAATTATTGTTTTTTAATTGAAAAGATAAAAAATTAATTATTTATAAAAAAAAAATTTTATTGATACCAAAAAAAAATTTTACAAATAAAAAATAAGTTTGAACTAAAGCATTTAAAAAAATTTATTAATTGCTTTCAAGATTGGTTGATCAGTAACATTTAATCTATTCAACTGAGATGATGATGAGTTATTTACATTTAAAAATTGATTGTGAAAATTACTGGTTTCTTTTTTCTGGCGTACTTGTGGTGATTGATTATTTCTGATAACTTGACTCATTGGTTGTTGAGTTAATACATTTGAATTTGATTGAACTCGTCCGTTTTGATTTGAATTCGGTTTATTAAGACTTTGAGAGCGTGTATGAGCTACTTGTTTTGGTGGTTGAGCTACTCCAGGAGAATTATTAAAAAAATTTGTAATTGAGTTCAAAACAGCAGCTGCTGCTTGAGCTTTAGAAACAAAGCTTAAAATTTTTCTTCGATTAAATAAATATTAATTTCATTGTTACCTGAAGTGGCATTATTTTGAACATTGTTGGCAATTGGTCCAAAAAATTGATTCACAAATTGACGAGCTACTCTTCTTTTTCCATTTTTAAAAAAGCCACCACCTATTGAAATTTGATTAATTGTATTTTTATCTATTAATCCATTAAATGAAGCTTGTCTTTTAGTTCTGTCATCTAATTCTCTCTCTTCAGCAACTTTTTAAAATGAGAATAATTTTTGTCCATTATTGGAAAAATTAAAAAGCTTATTTTACTTATAAATTGGATGAAAAAAAATATTGACAAAGCTAAAAACAAGTTTAATTTCATTTTTGTTGTTTTTGTTGTAATTTTTAAAAATTGTAAAAAATGAAGCAGAGAAAAAAAGTTAGAAAAATTCAATTTTATATTATTGAACAGAACAATAAGAATAAGTTTTTTTAAAGCTGAAAAATATTTCAGCCATATAACACATTCAAAATTTTTTCAAAAGAAAGTCAAAGAAAAAAATCATCCTTTTTTTTCTATTCAAAAGTAGTTTTTGAAAAAAAAAAAAGAGAAGAATTTGAAAATAATTTTTGATCGTGGTTTATCTTCAACAAAAGAAAAAAATCGCTTAGCTTTAGAATTTAAACACAGTGTTTATTTATTGGCTAAAATTGACTGTAAGCATCCTCTTTTTTTTCCTTTAAAAAACAAATGTTTTACCCTCTCTCTTTTGAGGATATAAATGGAAATTCAAAAACCAAAAATAATTTCTAAATTTTCAAATTTTTTCTTTAGCTTAATAAATTTTCAAAATTTCTATACTAAGAATTTTTTTTCTTCAAATTTAGAATCCACAAAAAAAAATGCAGTTGGGTCTTTTTTTGGTCTTATGTTTAGCTTTGGTCTCAGGTATTTACATTAAGCAAAAATAAAATAAAATTTTGAATTAGATTAATTTTTATTTTTTAGCTGAAGAAATTAAAAGACAAGCTGTATTTAATCAACCAATTGGACAAAATACAGTTAATCAAATATCAGTTGGTGGTGGTTTTTTTACTAAAAGAGATGCTCGTGAAAGAATTGTTCGTCAATTTAGCAATCAATTTTTGGCCCCAATAAATCAAAATCAAGTAAATCAAGTAAGTGTAGTAAAACGGAATAGTGAAAGAGTTGCTCGTCAATTTAGCAATGTATTCTCAGGTGCTATCAATCAAAATCAGTTGAATCAAATAGATTTAGGAAAGCGTGATACGGAAAGAGTAGCTCGTGCATTTGTGAATCAATTTTCGGCCCCAATCAATCAAAACCAAGTAAATCAGTTTAATCTAGGAAAACGCAATACTGAAAAAATTTCTCAGTAAGCAAGCTTATTATTCAAATGTAAAAAAATGTATTTCTTATCTACTAATAATATTAAATTGTAATTGTAATGTTTTTTTTTATTCAAATTAAATTTCATACTGTTAAAATTAAGTTTTTTTTTTATTAAATTTTGATTTTTTTACAAGAATAAATTGAATTTCTAAATTTTTATATCTTCAAATTTTTATTTTTTTAGAAAAATCGTCAGCAAACAGTTTGCAAATATTTTTTATGATGTAAAACAAAAAGATAAAATAAGAAATCTGATAAATGAAAAAACAAAAAGGATCGCTCCTAAAAGAGATCCTTATAGAACACCCCTAGTTATATCTCTCCAAGTTGATATATCATCCCCAAGACCGGCTATATTGCCTCAAATTTTAAGCTTTTTTGAAGCCCTATTCCTGAAATTAATAAAAAAAAACAAGCTGTCAAAT
This sequence comes from Brachionus calyciflorus, assembly GCA_002922825.1. NCBI lineage: Eukaryota > Metazoa > Rotifera > Eurotatoria > Ploima > Brachionidae > Brachionus > Brachionus calyciflorus. Next base: position 336,032 of record NTPY01000526.1, on the reverse strand, counting down.
TTTTTTTTGAAAAATGAGTTCAGGGAATAAAGCTGTCCAAGTGATTTTTTCGACTAAGCAACTTTTTCGCACTTTCGAATTAATTTTTTGAGTAGAATCTTCACTAAATCTTAAAAAATTTTTAAATTTTGATTTGATTCATTGACGCTAGATGATTATTATTTATCGTTTTTTGTATTTTCTCTGTAACGGACTTTCCCTGATAAATGTCACCTTTTAATTTGACTAATATTTCGTCGATTTTGTCCATACGTTCATCTATTTTATCTACTCTGGTGTCTAAGGTTTTGTAGAGTACAATTCTGAATTAAGTTATCACCCTAGAATCAGTGAGTCAAATCTACTATAAACACAAAATTTTCTTTTTAGAACAAATTTTAAGAAGTCCAAGTTGTAAAGATGTTTTATTACATATAAGGGAAACCCAAATATCAAGCAAAAAAATTACATCATTCTGTGTACAACTAAAATGTTTAGAGAAACGTCTATTCATTAATTGTTTCGATTATGAACTCAAAATAGTTAAAGCTTTGATTGAATTTAGTTATAAAAATCTCAATTCTGGTTTGGTTGAATCACTAAAATTTGACTCTATATTAAAATAGCAGCCAATTAAATAAACTTGTCAAAAAAATCTTTGCAAAAAAGCTACTTAATTTAATTAATAATAAATTTATCAAAATAGCTTTTTTTAAAAACAAAAAAATAGCATAGTCATAATAGCAGTTCAAATTAGACTGATTAATTTAGCTGAATTTTTTTTTCGTTTAAAAATTTAAGAAATAAGAAGGAGAAATCACAAAAACTTAAAAAAAGTTTTCCAATTTTTTTAAGATTTGTTTGAAACTTGCCATTATTTTTGGTTAAATTTTGTGATTTTTTTATTTTATTTTTAATTAAATTTTTCCGAAAAAATGCATTTTTGGCAAAAAATTCTGGCACTTTTTTTAAACAAATTTTAACAAATGAATTAAAAAATAGAATTTTTTTCCTCAATTAATGTGAATTTACCATTTTTAAATTTTGCGATTTTACCTTAGTTTACAAAGTCTCTGATAAATTCGGCGAAATCCTCGAATTAAATAACCACTTTAATTAAATACAAAAATTCTAATTGGATAATTTTATTTATTTTTTACTAAAAAAAAGAGCAAAAATAAAAAAATTAATTGGCTATAAATCGATCTATTTTGAAACAGCTTTTTTGTTATTGCGATTTTTTACCTTTACCTGTATATTTTGATACAGCTTTATTGACCAATCGATTTATTGGTAAAGTCTAAAAATATCCAGTCTAAAATAATCCGGTCTAAAAAAATCCAATTTAAAATAATCCATTCGAAAGAAATCTTGTATCTAAAAAAATAGAGTTTTATAAAAATCCGGTCTTATAAAAGTCAGGTTTTAAAATAATCTTGTTTTAAAAAAGTCCGACTAAAAGTGAAATCCACGAGGACCCTTTCGCAAAATGATTTTAAAAGATACTTCAAATTCAATAGGGTAGTTTTGGTACTTAGTGATTCTCTCGAAAGCGATACGAAGTTTTATTTTTGTACTATTCTTCACTCGTTACGTTCCTTTTTAAAAGAAAAATTATTGTCCATATCTTTTTTTTCTATAAAATAATTCAAAATGTCTGGTAAATTGTTTGATATTTTTGATAAATATCATCTGAAAATTCTTTATCTGCAGGTTTTTTTCGATAAAAAATGCAAGGAAATACGAAAAAAAATTGCAAATTAATGCAATTAAATGTAAAATTAAAATAAAAAAAGCTTTATCAAGTCTTAATAAGTCCGTTTTTCCCAATTTTGAAGTTTAAAAATTTGTATTAAATATTGGAAAAAGAATTGTATCATTGTCCGATTAGTATCGCGCTTATGGTAAATTAACCATAGTTATGTAAACCGACAATGCATTTCCTTCATTTAGCACTTACTTATAAATATTATAACAATTTTTGAGCTTTAGATTTTTTGGCCGGATAATTTTAAAAGGATTTTTTTAGACCTGCTGATTTTGAACGATGGATTTTTTTAAAAATGGATTTTTATAGTTTCAATAGTTTATTTATTGATTTAAAAAGGCTTGAGCAAGCTCTTTTGCCTTTAAGTTAGTAGTTATTAGATAATCTTTTGGTAGTTTTAATTTTTAAATAAATTTAAAAAAAAATATTTACAAAAATAAAAAAACAACAAAAAAAAAAAAAAAAATAAAGCAAAAGATGTTACAAACAAAATTTTGGTTAATTATATGAGTTTGGCTAATAGTTCTAAGGGTGTTCTTTTTTTGTTTGAGTTAATTGGATCTTCTAAGAGTTCAAACATTAAAGGATTTAAACTTAACAAATTTTTTTCTATATAATTTTGGCTTAACAAATGTAATCTATTATGAATTGTTTCAATATTACTTAAATGATGTAGATACGTATTTGAGCACTGAAGTCTTTCTTTATGGATTATTTGAAGGGCTTTATATTGAATTCCATGTAATCTCTCAATATTACGTTCGTTTAATATGAAAACGTTCGGGACATATTCAAAAGTTGATCTAATTAGAACTTTATAAACATTTATTAGCTGGTCGACTTTTAGACACCATCTCTTGTAGGTAAGGCATTTAATGATATTTAGTAATTTGATTGCTTTTTCTCTAATAATTTCAGTGTGATTATTAAAATTTAAATTTCGGTCAAAGTAAACACCAAGGTATTTAGGATTATGGTTAATCGGAATTTCATCATCAAAAATTTTAAGTTTGAAACTTCCATTAGCTAATTCCTTTGGTATTGGACCTCTTGAGTAGATTGTGAACGAACATTTTTTTCCAGCAGTTGATAGTCTCCATTTTGTGAACCAAATTTCAAGTGCCTTCAAATATCTTTGCATTTGGACCTTAATTCTATTAATGTTTTTGTCTCGATTAAAAGCAAAAAGATCATCTGCAAACAAAAGACTTACAATTTTATTATTTGGAAATGCATTGCACTCTATGATATCATTGATAAATAAAGAGAATAAGATTGGGGATAAAATCGCACCTTGAGGTACTCCAGTTTCTATTTTGTATAGGATTGATTTTAATTCTTCAACTTGTACAAAAAATTTTCGATTTGTTAAAAATGCTTTTATCCAAAAGCCAATTCTTTTAGGTAATTTATTACTACTTAACTTAAATAAGAGCCCATTGTGCCAGACTTTATCAAACGCTTTTAAAATATCAAATACTATTCCACAAATCTTTTCTTCATTTTCAAAGCTTTCTAAAACTCTTTGACAAAAAAAGAAAATGTTATCTGTCGTTTGTCTATTTGGTCTGAATCCTGATTGATAAGGTGTTAAAATTTTATATTTCTCTAGAAATTTGATCAGACGACCTTGGACAACTTTTTCTATTAATTTGATCACCGAATTAGTCACACTGATAGGTCTATATTTATTCGGATTATTTGTATCATTTGGGTCTTTCCCGATCATTGTTATTTTTGCTACTTTCCAATCGTCTAAAATTAAGCTTTGAGTAAAAGAGAGGTTAACAATTTTCAGAAGAATAATTCTTGCGTTAAAAGGAAGGTTGCATAAATGTTTGTTTGTGATTTTATCTGGCCCAGGAGCCGCCTTTTTGTTTATTGTTTTTAACGCATTTTCAAGTTCATCGAAATCAATTTCATTATCAAAGTCTTCGTCATTAGGTTGTGTGACAAAAAGTTCTGCGGCTTTTTCTCTTACGAAATCATCTACCATCATTTTATGGTCATTATCGAACCGAGTTTCTTTTTGTTCGGAAAATGTTTCGGATAACATGGTTCCAAAAAGCTTGGCCTTTTGTTCATTTGTTTTATATTCTTTCTCATTTGTTACAAGAAGAGGAATCTTTCTATGATTTGATTTTGTCTCTAGTTTAGAAATTTGCTTGATTTTTTTCCAGTAGTCACTCGAACTTGGTTTAAGATTTGATATATTTTCACAATATTTCTTAAAAATATTTGACTGTATGGAGCTGATTTCCTCTCTAATTTTACTTGTGAGTAAATTATAAATTTCTTTATTTTTATCAACTATTCCATGAGATTTTAATTTGGATTTTTTTGATTTTTGTAAATTACCTAAGGCTTGTTTACGAAGCTTAATTAGATCTACTAAGTATTTAGGGAGTGTTTTACAATTAAGCTTTCTTGTTGAAGTTGAAGTGGAGTTATTTTCAGCTGTTTGAAGATCACTCAAGAAAGTTTCATAAATTGTATCCAAATTATTATTTTCTTCGTAAAAATTTGAATTTTGGGCAATTTTTTCAGCTAATCCATTTTTAAAAGCAGCCCAATCAATTCTTTTTATTTTAATGCAATTTTGAACTTTTATTTTTTCCAACAATATACTAAAATTTCCTTTTATTAAAAAATGATCACTTGTTAAATTCTCATTGTAAACTTTAAAAAAATTAAGCTTATCTGATAAATCATTTGAAATAACCATTAAATCAATTATACTTTTTGAGGATTCGTTATTATTTAGGAGGGTAGGTATTTTGTTATTAATCACATTAAAACTATACTTTTCGATTAAATCCGATAGTTCTGAGCCCTTAGGAGTTGATTTCGAACAGTACCATTTCTTTGAATGACAGTTGAGATCTCCAGTCAAAATAAATGGTCTAAGTTTATCTAATTCATCAAACAGAATACTAGGAATTTTGTTTTTATTTTTATTTCTAATGTTGTCAGGAGGAAGATACCATGATATTACATTAATTTTTTGATTTTTTAATTTTATTTCAACTCCTAAGATTTCAAGCTCAAAATTATCCAGTGATTTTATAATCTCATATTTAATACCTTTTTTTATTAAAATACCTACTCCGCCACCCCTGCTATTTCGGTTTTTGCCAATAAAATCATAACCAAAAATATCTATTTTTTCTAAATTACATAGCCTAGTCTCATTTAAACAAAAAACTTCAAATTGATTAAATTTTAAAAAATTATCTAGTAATATTTTTTTGTTTTTGATTGTTCTACAGTTCCAGTGTCCAACTGAAAAACTTTTTTGATAATTGTCACTAGGTAATTACAATTTTAACACTTTTGAATATGAATAATGAAGATAATTATCAAAATGGATTTTTTTCAAAGTAGCTTTTTTTTAAATGGATTTTTATTAAAAAGGATTATTTTAAAACTGATTTTTTTAGACAGGATTTTTTTGACCGGATTAATTTTGACTCAATCGATTTATTAAAAAAAGCTATTTAGATAATTTTTTTTGACTTCATCTTTTTTAACCTAATCCCGTAAAATTTGTAGTCAATAATATATGCCAAAATTTAGAACAAAGTGATGTTCTATACTGGTATCAAATTCTAAATAATCTCTTAAAATTTTTATTTTCCAACAAAGAGTAATATCTATTAAATAATATAATATTTTTATTAAATACGTGTAAATTTTCTTTTTTTTTTAAATATTTTTTTATATAACTTTTTTTTTTATTTTTATCAATGTGACTTAAAAATTTTCATTGGTGTGAAGTTATTCATTGAGTTAAAAAAATATTGAATTAGTTAAAAAGATAATTCAATAAAAAATTTTTTTAACTCAATAAAAAAAATAATTCAATAAATCAATAAACAATAAAAGTCATTTTATTAATTTAATAAATTTTATAACAAAAAAAACCAATGTATTAATCTGTGATTTTTGGGGCTCACGAGTTTAAGCCAACATTTTCACACCTTAATGGTTTTTGTTTGAAAATTTTTCTTAACATCTTTCCGACAAAAAAAGGTGGAGTAGGAAATTTAGAAATATAAAACTAATGTGTGAAATTGTTGGCTAAAAACTGTTGATAATAATAAATTATGTATATATTTGAAATTTCTAATAGATAATTTAAAAAAAGTTACAATTTTTCTTCTTATTAATTTAAGATTGCAATTCCACTAAATACCATAACACCAGAAAAAGAGAATTTTTTTACGGACTATTAATTAAATTGAGTATGATTTTTTCTTTAATTTTGTGCAATTTAAAGAAATTTTTGAGTTTTGAGAATTCAAAATTTGTCTAAAATTTTAAAAATTCGTTCGAAAAAGCTTATGCATGCAATTTATTTTTATATTTGAAAGAATTTAAAATAAAATGTCGATAATCATGATATTGTTAAGCCCCTAACAGCACAAAGGACTTCGGGATTTCTTTGAATGTAAAATAATTAATACATTAGAATTTATTGAAACATAATTTAATTCATAATTTGAGTTTTTTTTTTTCCTGTAATTTCGATCAATTTATTTTATTTTTGGGATATTTGTGAGTAATAAGTCAGGCATTCTAGTGACTTTTAAAAAAAAGGACCCTTTGTTTTGATTTGACGACCCTTAAAAAAATTAGAGGTCCATTTTGATAGCTAATTCGGTTAACCGAAGTTTTTGATCAATTCGCTCGATTCTCTCAATTCAAAACAATAAGAGAACGTGAATTTTAAAAATTTTTTATGTTTCAACTGCATAAAAATTTTTAATTTCAGAATTAAGCGAATCGATCAAATTGCGGTTGCAACTGTCATTCGGTGGTGAATGGATTTAAGACGACTGCCAGGTTTAATACTTTCTTGTTTTACACAATTCTAAGGAAGCTATCAATTAGGAGATAAATTTATTGATCATCTGTGTTGGTCAGTCGCCAACACTTATAAATTGCGTTTTTTTACATTTTGTATAGAACAGATATAAGGATATACCTAGGCTTTTCAATCGCAGTCCATGTAAGGCCGATTCTCATACCAATATCTTTATTACTTGATCTAATGTAAAAGCCAAGGTACTTTAAGTCATTAACGGTAGAGATTTGATAAACAACATGAAGGAGAGTTGCGCTGTTTTCGATATTAAAAACCATTTGAACTGTTTTTTCAGAATTTATTAAAAGTCATTTTCACTAAAACTATTTAACTGATCTTGAGCTTTCTAGATTGTAGAGAAGCTAATGGGCTCATAATTTCAAATTTTTTAACAATAGAGGACATAGGTTAAAGAAAATAGTCAAAATAATCTAGGTGTACATTTTTCAAATCAATTTGGTGGTAATGTAAATAACATAAATATTCAAAAAAATCCTTCAGTATCGTTTGGTTTGAATAAAAATAATATTGGTTATTTTGTTTATCATTATTTTAGCAATATATATTAGGAGATAAGTTAACAGATAAGTTCCACACACTAATAATCCATACCAGTGTATGGAACTTATCTGTTATGTGACAATCTAATATTTTTTTATTTTGTCATTTAAAGATACAATTAATTTTTAAAAAAATTTTATTATAAAAATATTAAATTAAATTTACTAAAGAACATTTGAATTTAGTTTTTATTTTAGGCTAATTATTTAAAAAAATCTCCTTATTGAATTTAATATTAAATTTATACAATTAAGATAATGAGTTACATTTGTATTGATTGCAATTGATTGCGAAAAGGATTCATTTTTTTCTTATGACGTACTTGTGTCGATTGATTATTTATGATACCCTGAATCATTGGCTGTTGACCGACTCCATTTTTATTTGATTGAAATTGTCCGTTTTGATTTGAATTTGGTTGAATAAGAACTTTAGAGCGTGTTGGAACTATTTGTTTTGGTAGTGGCATTGGATGAGGTGCAGCAGGAGTATTGCCAAAAAAATTTGTGATTGAATTCATGACAGCAGCTGCTGCTTGAGCTAAGGAAATAAAAATTAAATTTTTTTTTCAAGATTAAAGATTTAATATGTTTGTTACCTGAAATGTCATTTCTTTGAATATTATTTTTAATTGGTCCAGAAAATTGATTTACGAATTGACGAGCTATTCTTCTTTTACCATTTTTAAAAAATCCAGCACCTATTGAAACTTGATTTACTGTATTCTGACCTATCTCCCCATTAAATAAAGCTTGTCTTTTAGCTGTTTTATCTGATATTACCTCTTGAGTAACTTTTTTAACAAAATAGATTTTTATGTTTTGTTCATAATAAGAAATATTAAAAAACCTAGTTTACTTATTAATTGGATGCAAAAAAATAGTGGCAGATCTAAAAACAAATTTAATTTCATTTTTTGTTTAAGTTTATTCTTTTTTTCTAAAATTTAAATCGAAATTTAAATGTTTTATTACAGTTAGAATTTAATTTTGTTTCTTTTATCGCTGAAAAACATTTAAGTCAAATACTGCATTTCTTTCAAATTAACCGGTCTCAAAAAAATTTTTTTTTTATTTATAGTGTCCCAAATCATAAACCGTAATTAGCTATCATTTCCTAGTATTTTTGAATTTTAACAAAATTGTTTCCTAGAATTTTAAAGAAGCTAATTAGCCTTAATTAAATATAAAAATAATGCCCGAGGGAAGTAGGTGAAGTCCGAGGGACGTTGTTAGACTCGAAAATGACAACCTTACTTACTAAGTACTATAACAGCTAAAGATTTGAAGAACTTTAAATAAAAAAAATTTTGAGACGGTTACGAGTAAAAAATTAGTTCTTCAAAAAGAAGTTTTTCAAAAAAAATTTTAAGAAAATAAATCATGCTTTTTTTTCATTAAAAAATTAAGAAGAGAGGAATTTGAAAAAAAATTAAAGAGTAATTTTTGATCGTAGTTTTTTTATCTTAATCAAAAGAAAAAATTTTGTTCAGCTTACAACTTCACACTGTTTATTTAAACGCTAAAATTAGTTGTAAAAACATTTTCTAATTTTACTTTTACTCTTTTTTTTAGAGGATATAAATAATAATTCGAAAACAACTTAATAAACTGATAATTTTCAAAATTTTTTCTTTAGCTTAATAATTCTATAAGATTTCAATTATATTTCTTTTCTTCAAATTTAGAATCCACCAAGATTAAAATTAAATGCAGTTGGGTCTTTTTTTGGTATTATGTTTAGCTTTTGTATCAGGTATTTACGTTAAGCAAAAACAAAATAAATTTGAATTTGATATTTTTATCACATATTTGTTGTTTTAGGCGAAGAAACTAAAAGACAAGCTGTTTTTAATCAACCAATTGGACAAAATACAGTTAATCAAATATCAGTTGGTGGTGGTTTTTCACAAAAAGAGATGTTGATGAAAGAGTTGAACTTGGAAAACGTGACATTAAAAGAGTTGTTCGTCAATTTAGCAACCAATTTTCAGGTCCAATCACCCAAAATCAAGTAAATCAAGTAACTGTTGGAAAACGTGATACAGCAAGAGTTGCTCGTCAATTTAGCAACCAATTTACGGATCCAATCACCAAAATTTTTTTATAAAGATTAATAATTTCATTTTGTTAAAATTAAACATTTTTTTTTTAATTTTGAATTTTGGAGCTTTTGTATAAGAATAAATTGAATTAGTAATTTTTTCTCCTAAAGTTTTTAACTTCCTGCGTCAATTTTTATATCAAATTTATACTTATTCTCTATTAGCTTTCTATAGATTTTATCATTTTTGATTTAAATAAAAACGTGACATTAAAAGAGTTGCTCGTCAATTTAGCAACCAATTTTCAGGTCCAATCACCCAAAACCAAGTAAATCAAGTAACCGTTTGAAAACGTGATACTGAAAAATTTTCTCAGTAAGCCAACTTATTCAAGTGTTATAGCTCTTAAATTGTAATTTGCCTTAACAAATTATTAGTAAAAATGAAATTTCGTACAATCATATTTAAATCAAATTTTTTTTTCTATTATTTATTAAACATTGTATAGTCATAAATTTATTTTCTAATTTTAATAAAAACCTTTGAAAAAATAACTTATTCTTTTTGGTAATAGTAAATTGTAATTAGTTCACTTTTTTTTAAAGAATTTAGAAATCTTCTATTTAACTTGCGTACTTGTATTAACTTTTTAGAAAACCTTTTGAAGTTGGATCGAAAAGAAAGGTCGAATATAGAAAAGCTTTTAGTAAATATACGGCAACTTTTATTTTCTATTTCAAATTTTGTAAATGAATTGCGCAATTCAATTTTAAAATTTAACATTAAAGTGAATTGTAAAAAAATATAATTACGCAATTAAAAATTTTTGAAATTTGAAATAGAAAATAAAAGTTGTCATATATACTTTAATAATTTAAATTTAAAAGTATTAAAATTTAAGAGTATTGGGTTAGTTAAAATAATTAATGAATTATTTAATCTTAATATTAAATTTTCAAAAAAATTTGTTGAGGAATGTGCTTTATGTAAAAAGTATACTGAGACAAGAGACCATGTCTTTTTTTAATACCCATTTACCAGGAAATTTTTAGAATTAAGATAAATAATAAAAATATCTATATAAAGTAGATATAATACTTAATTGTAGTCTAGATGAAAATGATGTTAAAATCCTTTCAATTTTTAAATATTGAAAAAAGAAAAGAGTACCTATGATAAGTGTATATTAGAAAAATATTTTTCAAGAAATTATTAAGTTTATAAAATAAATTCTATGTTATTATTATTTAAAGTTAGACCGTGAAATCTAGAAAATGCAATGGGCAAGAAAATTTAATAAGAAAATTTCCATTCAAGATATGCAAATGTTTCATTCTTGTCGTGATTTTCTGGTAGAAAAAAGCCTAAAATATTCAAAAAATTTGTCTAAATATTAAAATTACAGTAAAAATTGGAAAAAGATTTAAGAAAAAAATTTTTTCCCAAAAAGTCGTCATAACTTTGTTAATTTAAGTATGAGGAATTCAATGCAAATGGAATTTTACATCTATCTTGTTTCCTTGAGGAGCAAATAAAAATTTGATTCAAAATGCTATTTTTGAAGAGCTTGATACATGGTACTTTAATAAGGGGGGTTATGGCTCCGTACTGAGTCAAGAGAGGGTCCGATTTTTTTTGCAATCACCTTGGTTGACCCTCATAATCAAAAATAGGGTATTGGTTTTGTCATATGAAAATAAATGTGTATATGATCTCGGCAACCTTATATTAAACATATTCAGTGTAACTAAAAATTTTAAAAAAAGAAAAAAAGTTTATTTATACAAAAATAAGTGTAAAAAATGTCAACAAAGTTAACCAAAAAAAAATTATAATTAATTAAACATATTGTGCTTTTACATAATCTAAAAAACTATTTTGACACCGTTCCCTGTGGTTGAATATTGATAATAATATTTGAACCGATTTTATTTCCATTTAAATCGAATGAAGCTGAAGGATTTTTTTGACTAATTAGGTTATTTATTTGACCAGCAGATTGATTTGGCAAATTTACACCTTGATTATTTTGACTCTCTTGTTTAACCCAGTTTCCTGTGTTGAAAACATTAGGAAGTGAATTTAAATTATCACCCCATTTGGCTTCTTTGGCATCTAGTGAAATGTAAAAATTTCTATCTTGAGCGAACAAGAATACAACATCATTTTGTTCCATGATGAATCTAAATTTAGCATAAAATGCATCTTTTTGAAATTCAACCCATTCTTGATCGTCTTTTTTAACAAAATAATGACCCTCTTCAGATGCTTTCCATTTAGTAAGCGTATTAGCAGGCGCTGATTGGATCTGATTTACAACTGAAGTTAAAAATTATTTTTATTTAAGACAAAAATTTATCAAAAAAAAGTTTAAGCTTACTTGAAACGAGTGCTAAAAAAGTAAGTTTAAGAAAAAAGCTAAATATCATTTCAAACTAAAGAGGAATCAAAAATTTTGAAATTAAAAAAAAATGACTCTCTAAGTAAGTAATAGCGTGTTTTATTTTTTTTTTTGGAAAGTATTTACACTTTGAATTTTTTAATTTTAAAATAATAAATTAAAAATAAATTCAACTTAAATTAGCTTGAAAAAAATAAACTTTTTGTTTATCAATACAATTTTTAGCGGTTGTAAACCAATAAGTCTTAGTTGCCGTAGAAAATTATTATTATAAAAATTGACAGTTGAAGAAAATCAAAGGACAGAATTTATCATTTCCTTTTCCAAATCCTTTTGAATATAAAAATGTAACTCATATAATTTTTTCTAAAACATAAACTGTAAAACATCTAAAACATATTATGCTTTGGAAAATATAAAACTTGAATCCGGTTTCTAAAATGTAAATATAAATTTATTACTAAAAAGAAAAATTTACTGAGAAAAAATCTCTTAGGAAAAAATTACTTTTTTATTTTGTATCGATATGAAAAAAAGCAATATGTCTAAACGCAACCCCTCAATTATTTGCAAAAATAACACCCTCTATAAACCAGTCAAAAAATAGGAAAATTTTTTTTTTTTTTTAATTTAAATAAGTAATCCCTTTCAGAGTTCGGGACTCAAAAATTTGAGATGATACAAAAATGATTCAGACTCAAGTCTGAGTCATAATTATTTTAGTGACTTTGACTCAAGTCGAGTCTTAAAATAGAAAAAAGACTTGAAAAGACTCGTTTTTTAAACATGAATTCAAAATATTAGGATTACGACTAAAGCTAATGTTTTTCATATAGTAAAAAATAAAAGTTTGACTTTTTTGTTTACGACATGAATTATGAAAACAAGAATAAAATATTTTTAAAACATCCAAAATTAATCAAAAAAAATGTCTGCTTTTTAAAATATCAAAATATTATGCTAACTTTGATTCAACTATCTACCCTTTTTTTGATGGACAAAGAGACAATTATTTCCCAAATTTGGCGAACTTAGCTATCAAAGTTTAGGATATTCAAGCTTCGAGTGGGTCGATTGAAAATATAATTTTTTTTGAAAGGAAATAAAGGTACATTTAAAGAACTATTTAAAATTAAACTCAACCTGTCTGCTTTAGACATGTTTCATTAATTAACTTTTTCATATTTTTCGTAAAATTTCTCTAAACTTAATTTTAAAATCTAGTACAATTCAATTTAAAAATTTTGCATTTAAAAAAAAAAATTTGGAAAAGACTTGTAATGACTCGGAGTCAGACTCGGACTCAGAATCGAGAGTCATGAAATAATTTCCATAAGACTCGGGCTTGAGTCAAGTCGCATTCGCCCCAATGACTCTGACTCGGACTCAAGTTATCAAAAAAATGACGAGTCCTGAACTCTGATTCCTTTAGGATTAAGCTAGGAAAATCCGTCGGCTTTAATTTGGTTTCTTTTTTGAGAAAATTTAATAAATATGTTTTAACTAAACTAAAACACGTTTAAACACTCAGTTAACCCCTATCTTTAAAGACGTATTTTAGAAAGTATTCTAAGATTTAAAGTTTGGTATATCATAGAGAAAAAAGGCAAAAAACAATTTTTCCGAAAAAAATCTTTATAATATTTTTTCTAGCTTTAATTTTGCTCCAGGAAGATGAATCTGAAATCATAATTTGGATAAGATCATTATTTTTGTCTAAATCGTCATGAATGTGAAAGCAATGTATTTAAAAAAAATCCAACAAATCAAACAAAAACTTAATTAAATGATAAAAAATAGCTAGATATACCTAATTTTACACGCGGAATAAGAAATCGAACTTGTATTTTGACCAGGAACGATATTTTTGTCGGAATTTGAAAATAAATTAATAAGAAAGTTTGGTAAGAATAATCAAAGGTAAAATTTACTTTTGAAAATCTTTAAAAAACCAAATGTTTAAACATATGAAAAACTTTTTCGTGTTTAGACTTACATTTGTAAAAAAAATTTAAGTTTGGGCTTACTAAAAATGGCAAAAATAATAATGTTCTAAACTTAAGATTTTAAAAATTTTTAGTCAATTTCTTCACTTGTAATTGAAGCAAAGCGCTTTGATATTATTTTTTCTTTTTATTTTCTTTCTTGTATTCTCTCTTCAAATATTTAATTTATATTGCACATTACAGCTAAATTAATTTTTAAAACACAATATTCGGATCTTTGAAAAAAGCGCACCCGGGTGCGGTTTCCGTATTTTTCAATATTATCAAACTTTTAAGATAGCATATGAAAGAGCGTCAAAAAAGCTTCAAAACTATACCCTAAAAGTATACTTAGCTAATTTTAAAAGTAATTTTTTTGATTATTTTATGTTTGTTAGAATAGCGCACCCCCTTTTTTTCACGGAATCTTCCTCAGTTTTTAATGCTCTATCTGAAAATGGACTTCTTTTTTCATGTCCTCTAGCAAAAAATGATGTAAAAATATATTCTAAATCTGACTAAAATGGAATTTAAAGAGGATAAAATGGATTTTTAAGAGGATAAAATGGATTTTTTTCAATTATTCTAAACAAATTCTAAAATTAAATTCTAATTTTTCAAAAATCCCTCGTCTTAACCATTTTTTACCTTTTTTCGCCAAAATTCCTAAAAATTTCCGTTTTTCTAAAATTCATCGAAAATTTAGCGATTTTTTTGCCTAATATTTTTTTCAAAGATAATTTTTTTAAACTAAAATGGAGGGAAAAACAAGGAATTCTGGTGAATTTGCTGGAAATCTAGTAAATGAGCATGAGCAGAGGAGCAAGAATTTCTGTTTGTGTTTAATTGGCAAGTTTTTTTTTTTAAATAGATTTTTTTGATGTTCAATTTTACATAAAAAAGGCCAAAGAATGAAAGTTATGCCCTTAAAGAAATCGGTCACAAATCAAGCCTGGATTAGTCCTTTAGTTGAATTTGAAGAATAAGACTGTTTATCTTTTTTATTTAACTGTTTATCTTACTTATTTCATTGTAACTTTGGTTCAAAAAAATTTAAATTTTGTTTTTTTTTCTAATTTAGAAGACAAGTATAAATTATGTAAACACACATACCTTAGCGATGTTAGTATTTTGTTCTTTAAGGGCATAACTTTCATTCTTTGGCCGTTTTTATGTAAAATTGAACATCAAAAAAATCTAATTAAAAAAAAAACTTGCCAATTCGTGAGAAGAGAAGTAAAAAACAAAACAATATAAAAGCTATTTATTTCGATAAAGAAAACAAGAACCATATTAATCAAATACGGTTCTTAATATTTTCTCAGCATAAACTATTTATCAGTTAAAGGTTTTAAATTTATCAAAAGATTATTAATATCGAGTCAAAAAATCACCAAGTAATTGATTAAAAAAAATTTATTTTTGAAAAAATAACAGTGAATTGAGTTCATTTAAGAAGATTTGAATTTTGTTTTTCTATAAAAAATTTAAAAAAATTTAGTGATTGAATTTAACATTGATATATCAGTAACATTTAATTTATTAACTTGAGATGATGAGTTATTTACATTTGAAAATTGATTATTAAAAGGATTATTTTCTTTTTTTTGACGTGCTTGTGGTGATTGATTATTTCTGACAGCTTGACCCATTTGCGGTTGACCGACTGTATTTGGATTTGATTGAACTTGTCCGTTTTGATTTGAATTTGGTTGATTAAGGACTTTTGATCGCTCCGGTTGATTAACTACTTGTTTTGGTGGCTGTGTTGGTTGAGGTTGAGGTTGGGGTTGGGGTTGGGGTTTGGGTGGAACAGGAGAATTGTTGAAAAAGTTTGCAATTGAATCAAATACAGCAGCTGCTGCTTGTCCTAAAGAAACTAAATTTGAATAATTTTTCAAGATTAAAGATTTGAATTTATTTTGTACAACCTGAAGTTACATTATTTTGAATGTGTTGGGCGATTGGTCCAAAAAATTGATTTACGAATTGACGAGCTATTCTTCTTTTACCATTTTTAAAAAATCCAGCACCTATTGAAACTTGATTTACTGTATTTTGACCTATCTCCCCATTAAATAAAGCTTGTCTTTTATCTATTTCATCTGATTCTACCTCTTCAGCAACTTTAAAAATTAAAAAAAAATTTCATTTTCTTTTGAGCATTAGATTAAAAATCAATAGGCTTAATTTACTTAATTTTTGGATGCACAAAATTATTGACACCGTTAAAATCAAGTTAAATTTCATTTTTTGTTAAAACTATTTATTTTTTCTAATCATGAATTGTAAAGTTTAGATTGAGACCAAAAACTATTAAGATAGTTAAGTTAAAAATTTTAAAAATTTTTATTTTGAGTTAAAAGAATATCGGTATAGTTAGCTTCTTTTTCACTGAAAAAGAAAGTAAAATTCAATTTGATTATTGGTTCAAAATTTTTTAAAAGCATTAAGTTAGAAAAAGATGCAAGTTTATTTCTATTTAAAAGTAATGAATAAAAAGAAGTATAATTTAAATTTTGTTCAGTCTTTTAAAATCATGTTTGTTCTGGTTTATCACGATATGAACGAGAAAAAAATTTTTCTTAGCTTTAAACTTCAGACATTAGCTTGTTTTTAAAATTAGTTTTAGATGCATTCTTCTTTTTATTTATTTGAATTAAATAATTCACTAGATCTTTATATAGGATATTATAAATGAAAATTCAAAATCTAAATGAAAATTTAAAAACAAAATTTATTTGATAATTTTCAAAATTTTTTCTTTAGCTTAATAATTCTATAAGATTTCAATTATGTTTCTTTTCTTCAAATTTAGAATCCACCAAGATTAAAATAAAATGCAGTTGGGTCTTTTTTTGGTATTATGTTTAGCTTTTGTATCAGGTATTTACGTTAAGCAAAAACAAAATAAATTTTAATTTGATATCTTTATCACATATTTGTTGTTTTAGGCGAAGAAACTAAAAGACAAGCTGTTTTTAATCAACCAATTGGACAGAATACAGTTAATCAAATATCAGTTGGTGGTGGTTTTTTCACAAAAAGAGATGTTGATGAAAGAGTTGAACTTGGAAAACGTGATACAGCAAGAGTTGTTCGTCAATTTAGCAACCAATTTTCAGGCCCAATCAATCAAAATCAAGTAAATCAAGTAACTGTTGGAAAACGTGATACAGCAAGAGTTGCTCGTCAATTTAGTAATCAATTTTCGGGTCCAATCAATCAAAATCAAGTAAATCAAGTAACTGTTGGAAAACGTGATACAGCAAGAGTTGCTCGTCAATTTAGCAATGTTTTCTCAGGTGCTATCAACCAAAATCAAGTGAATCAAGTAACCGTTGGAAAACGCAATACAGAAAAAGTTGATCGTCAATTCTAGCCCATTTAATCAACGTCTTATAACCTAGCAATATTGATAAATTCTCTCTATAGTCAATTTTAAAACTTTATTTCTTATCGCTAATTGCAATATACATAAATTTTTTATAAAGATTAAAAATTTCATTTTGTTAAAATTAAACATTTTTTTTTTAAATTTTGAATTTTGGAGCTTTTGTATAAGAATAAATTGAATTAGCATTTTTGATTTAAGTAAAGAAAAATTTATTTCATTCAAAATTTATTCCGGAACAATTTCGATCGAAAAATACCATTCCGAATTAGCTATAAATCTAAATATCTTTATAATTAAAGCAAAGTTTAGTAATAAAATTAAGCTCTACTAATACTAAGATAATGGTAACCAATAGAATTCAAGAAAAAAAGCTTACTAATAAAAAAAGACTTTTCATCGTTTTAGTAAAGGCTTACTAACTTATAGAATTCCTTTTTTTTAAGTAAATATAATTTTACTCAAACTTAATGCATATATTATAGTTAAGTTAAAAAAAATTTGCAGCCCTTGATTTTTATTTTTTAATGGAGGAAAAGTTTATGTATACTGAAAAATTTCTGCAAAAAGGCAATTCATTAAGTTTATTGTCAATTTGTTTTGTTCAACTTTTTTTGTGAAAATTTGCACAGAATTCACAGATTTCTGAAATTTTGCAAAAATAAAATTTTTTCTCCAAATTAAAATTGCAAAATTTTTTGCAGACGTGTCGAAATAAATTGAAAAGAAATTACAAAAAACTTATTCAGTGATTTAACATGCCCTTATACAGGGATATCGCAAGGAAGACAAAAAGAAAGGAAAAATTCGCTTTAATAATAAAAATGACCTTAAGTGCTTCTGATTTTCTCGTTATTATAAAGAATTCAATTTCCTATATGCCCAGATAAATATATCGTTTTAAATAATAAATCTCAAGTGCAAACTATTCATCATGTATATTTAAAGCCTGAATATTTTTTTTATTATTTTTGGTTACACTATAGTATCTCCCCCAAAAGAAAAAACGGTCAAATTATATATCAGCTTGTAGATATTAACGAGCTGATCACGAATATAATAATTTTTAGTTGCATCGATGATCTTATAAGAAGCTATGGGCCTTTAAAGTGGCGAAAATAGCATCTTTGATAGGCTAAAAAATATTGAATAATC
>NTPY01000526.1:301760-317675 GCA_002922825.1 Brachionus calyciflorus | reverse complement strand
TTAAAACAATTCTAACCCTAAAATTAGCCCTAATTTGCCATTTGACTCGGCTTTGCCTCGTCAAAAGCCAAAATATGGCTAATTTTATGGTTAGAATTCTTTAACTTAATTTAGTTTTTGAATTTTTTTTTGAAAATTTTATAGTTATATGAAATTATCTGTTTTTATAAGTTAGAAAAACGCTATTTTCGCCACTTTAAAGGCCCATAGCTTCTTATAAGATCATCGGTGCAACTAAAAATTATTATATTCGTGATCAGCTCGTTAATATCTACAAGCTGATATATAATTTGACCGTTTTTTCTTTTGGGGGAGATACTATAGTGCACCCTTATTTTTTATTTTTTTATTCATTGTCTAAAATTAATTTTCCAAGTACCTCTTTTTTTCCTCACATAATATTTTAATCAAAAATAAAAAGAAATTTTGATTCCATCCTAAATTGAAACACTTAAAATTCAACGTCCAAAATCCAACAGTCCTATTTTGAAACAA
This sequence comes from Brachionus calyciflorus, assembly GCA_002922825.1. Taxonomy (NCBI): domain Eukaryota; kingdom Metazoa; phylum Rotifera; class Eurotatoria; order Ploima; family Brachionidae; genus Brachionus; species Brachionus calyciflorus. The sequence goes on along the minus strand of NTPY01000526.1, from coordinate 317,180 downwards.
GTTAATTTGTTCGAAAAAAGGACTCAGTTGTTTGAATTTAAGACTAAAAAAACAGTTCTAAATCCCAACAGTTTTAAATTGAAACACACTAAATTTCATCATTCCTAATTTTAAACAAATTTCTTTTCCATACTTATATCAAGTGCAATAGGGTGTTACTAAAACACGGACCACCAATTTTTTAAACTATTTTTTATCACCAATTTTTTTTAGAAAAAAATTTAACTAAAATGTAAATTACAGAATAGATAATATTTAACTTAGGACTAAGGAACCATCTGACCGCTTAGATAATAGTCTTGCGTGAAAGCTCGTAAAATTTTAAGCTAGAAAAATGGTGGTCGGAGTTTGAAAAACAAATTTTTAGGCGGACAGGTTTTTTTCTTTTTATTTTTAAATTTTTTTTTCACATTTTTTAAGACGCTTGTGAAAATTGAAATAATTGTCCTAGAGCTTAGTTCATGGTCTTGCGTAATAGCTGAGACAATTTTCTACAAGAAAATTGGTAGCCGGAATGAGTCCGGACATTTTTCGAGGCGTTAGGTATGGGTCCGTAAAATCTTATTTTTTTTCAACTTTTTGGATGAGAATGCATGACGAAGGAAGCTTCCGATCGCTTAGATATTAGTCTTGCGTGAAAGCTCGTAAAATTTTAAGCTAGAAAAATGGTGGTCGGAATTTGACAGAAGTGTTTAAAGCCTTGCTGGGAGTGGTCCGTGTTTTTCAATAAATAGGTGGTCCGTGTTTTAGTAACACCCGTCCAATAACCTTGGGCTCAAAACCAGACTTCAGTCAGATAGAAAATTTAGGCTTTGGGTTGATAAACTTTAAGCTATGTCTTTAGTTCATATTGATCGTTTGACTGAAGGTTTACAATACATAGAAAACTCGATCCCAGATTGAGCGAGAGGGCTTTATGATTACTTTTTATCTACTTGGATGAGCAGTTATTTACTGGTTGCATCCGACGGTATTTGAATGATTCCAATATTAAATGTAAACAGAGAAATTCAATATAGTTATTTAATAAAAGATTTAAAAAAAAATGTATAAGATGCTCATTTTAGTTTGACAATATAATTAATTAATTTGCTTTTATTTTTGTATTTAATATTTTTTAAGTTTTTGTTGAATTATTTTTCAGATGTCTGGATTTAGGACGCCACCAAAATTTTGAGCTTATAGTTCGATATACTTATAGGGGACCATTCGGTACGTCAGTGTTATTTGTTACGGCTCGAATACGAGAGAGTACGAAATCGGTTCGGTATGACAAATTTTTATATAATTTTAATATAAATTCAGTATCAAAAAAGCCCGCGATTGCGGGCCAGGTCAGCTAGTCGGAATTCTAGTAATTTTGATAAAAATCAATCCTTTTGAAATTTTGAATACAAACTGAGATTAATTTATTTTATAGCCCAAAAAAAATCAGTCCACTTAAAATTTTATTGAAAAAACGCCCATCAGTTACCCTTGAGGACAGAATCAAGGCTGTGATGTAAAGTGTATTTTAATTAGCCAACCAGAGAATGATAGCTCGAAAGAGGAAATGAGCAATTTTTAAATAAAAAAAAAATTTTTTCAAAATGTTGATCCATTCAAAAAGGACGATTTTTTAAATTTAAAATAAAGAAAAAATTCATGCCGTTCTCTTTCTTTTTGTCAATACAGTATATTCATCAAGTTTAAGTCTGACTTTGACTTAGATAAAAAACTTTCTACAAGTCGGTCTTCACTTCGATAAAAAAGACATTGTAATACCTTGCACTATTTTATTTTATACGATTCAGCTTTTTGAGTAAAATCCAAGTTTTAAATTAAGAAAAATAAAATAATAGAAAATTTAAAATATTTATTTTTAGTTTGTTAAAGTTAAAAAATCAAATCTGAACAAAAAAAAAAGCATTCATTTGATTTGTAGCCTAATGTAAATTAAAAGTATTTCTTTTTAAACAAAAAAAAAGTATAAAAAAAAATAGTCTCCGAAAGATTCAATTTAAAAAAAAAAAAGAAAAACGCTTACACAAAAAATAATCGATTTAGATATAAACATTTTAAAATAAACAAAACATCAAATCTCTTTTAAAAATATTTTAAAAAAAATTAAATAAAATAAAACACCATTGTCATCATCGGGATTAGATCCAATTTAAAAAAAACTAATATAAAATCAAAATAAATTTATTTTAAAAATTTTTTTCTTTTTTATTTAATTTTAAATTACAGAAAATATATATTTTAGAATAAATAAATTTAAACTCTTTAAAAAAAAGTCTTTATGCATTTGCGAGTCCTTGAAAGAAACTAATGATGAAAAATGTCCCATGCTTAATTTTCGAACAAAAATCTTGAGCCTTTTGAGAAATTGAAAGAAGAGACTTTTTTTTAGCACCAAAAAACAAGTCCGTTTCAAATATTTCTGAATAATTATGATTGTCACTAAAAAAAAATAATTAGTCATGGGATTTTTTTTTGTAATAATTAATTTTTTCCAAGGACCCTACTGTTCCAAGACAAAAAAAAATTGAATTTTTTTTTTCTATTAAATATTTAATTTATTTGAAACTGACTGATTTTGGGCGTGAATTAAACTAGCACTATTGTTTAAATTGACTGATACGGGCGATACTGGAACAGCAGCCGGTGTTACTTGACTAATTGATGCATGATTTACCGAAATTGGTGTTTGCCCAGTTAAATTTCCATTTGTTTTATTCAAATTTATTTGTTTTGTCGTATTTACTTGATAAGTCGATGGTGTTTGTGCCGTTAGACTAATTGCTGGTGTTGATAAACTATTAATAATACCACCAGTGGCTTGACTAACTGACTTTGTATTCAAATAATCTAATTTAATTTCTAGAGCAATTCTCTGATCGGTCAAACTTCTCAACTCTTTTTCCAAATCGTTAAATATTTTTCTTAATGCTTGATTTTGTTCTGTATGATGTCGAATCGACTCTACTAAAATATCAGCTTGATTACTATTTGTCTTATCCTCTTTGCCCTCCTCGCTTAATTTATTTAACCTCTCTAAATTTAATTTATTCATTTTGTCGACTAAACTCTCCATTGTTCTAATTAGATCATCACTTGTATGACCCATTTGATGATGATAGTTATTTCTTGTATTTAATTTGCTCGATGGACTGGGGTTGTATTGATTGTTTTGATTTTGTATTGATAGAATTCGAGATTGATGATAATTGTGTTGTGGCAGTGGTGGTGGTGGCGGAGGAAGATTTTTGTTTTCGTGTGTTTGATAAACGGTTGGTGGTGATGTTATCCTAGGTGGAACAGGTGGTTGTTGTTGAAGAATTTTCGGTGTGTTGTTAATTGTTTGAAAAGGTGTGTTATTGTGTGGTTGTGAGATTGGCGGCGGTGGTATTGAAGAAGCATTTAAATTATTAACTGCACCGAGACTTGAGCTTCGTGAATGTCTCGGTGGTGGTTCAGGTATGACTGCTGGTTTTGCTCGTAATGCCACAGGATGAGCAATTTGTGAGTCATTATTCGGTTTGACACCGAAATGTACTGGTTTATTTTCACCATTATTCATTTTAGGCGAATCGGAATAAATCGATTCAATTTCGGGATTATTTGATTTATTCAAATTGGTCTCAGAGTTAAAATCGATTAGAGGCGCATAGGGTTGTAATTTAGGCGGTAGTTCATTGGGCAAGTCGAAATTTCGTACTCGCAAAACTACTAAATGCATAGCTGTGCAAAATTCTGGAAATGATAAAGCGCCGTCTTTAGTCACATCGGACAATTCCCATATTTTCGACAATTCATTAAGAGGTAATTTAGATCTTTCGAAAAATGGCTTGGCAACTGAGCCTAGTATAAAACCATTCAAATTTGGTTGCATTGTTTTAAATTGTTTTTCATAATAAGCATAAAGTTTAGGTTTTATACTCCATATGTCATCGTCATCTAATTCTTCATCACTATAGCTATCATCGTCAAAATCTTCATTGTCCTCTTCATTGTCTTGCTCTGAATCATTGTCTAATTTTTTCGATGTCAATTCATCATCTGTGTCCTCATTTGATGAATTAATTTCCTTCGAGTCCTTTTTCATAGAGTTTAATTTTTTTTTATTTTTCAACTTGGGTTGATCTTCGCATAGACTTGAGTCTTCATCCGAATAGACATCTTCGTCATCATCGTCATCTTGTTCACTTGAATTATAATCATTTTTGCTCGTTTGTAAATAACTCAACCAGCCTTTATTCTCCATTGGATTTATATCCGAGCCATTTACTAAGGCCACATTGTCTAAGTCTTCACCAGCGCCACCAGACCAATGTGAACTCTCGCTAACTGATGCTATTGATGTCGTATCATAATCAATCGGTTTTGATGGTATATTCAAATGACTATTGGATAAATTGTTTATTTTTAAATCGTGATTTGAATCGATTTTACGTTGTATTACTGGTGATAGTGATAGTGATGAATTGTTTGTATTCAATGACTTTAAAAAAAAAAATTATTAAACAAGTTACTTCAGTTTAATTTTTGATAGAATTTTTTTCAAAATTTTTCTAATTGTTAAACCCTACTTAAAACAGGTAAAAGTTACTTCAAAATAATTTCCATAAAATTAATTACCGTAATCACTCGATAGTTATACAATGGTACACTGTAAATTTTTAATGCGTAATGTTTTACGCATAAATGTGTAAAAAACAGTGAAAATAAGCTAAAATGCGTATTTTAGGATTTCCTCCATATATGCGTAACATTTCCAATATTTCTATTGGTTAATTTTACATTTTTTACGCATATATGGAGGAAATTTTCATTAAGCATTAAAAATTTACAGTGTACAAAACTAGGGTTTCAGATTTTTACCGATTGATTTTATTACTTAATAAAACTCATAGACCTTTTGGGTTTAAAAAATGTGGGTGGTTTGAAAACAATTTTGAAAATTTTCCATTTTATACCGGCACTACTATCGGTAATTTTTGAGCTTTTAAAGCTTTGTCTATTTCCTTATGTCATGATAATAAAAAATAGAACAGTACGCTGGAGATGCGAAACTTGTAGGAGCACAACAGTAGATTCAGATCGCAATATTGTCAGAAAATCTGAAACGGAAGAAAATAATATTTTCGACGATGGATTTAAAATGCCAATGCAAATTTTATGCTTTAAACTAACAAATGATTAAAAAAATAATTTTTTTCTAGTCTTGTTAATGACTCCGCCTGATTTAAATGGAAAAATTTAAATGTGAAAAAGTATCAGTGGATAAAACTTACTATGGGGAAATAAATTTTTTTTTTAAATGTATTAACTATTTTTTTGGGCCCTTGAAAAAAAACAAAACCTAGGTGTTTTCCAAGGATATATATTTATTGAATTTTTTAAGCTTAGTTTAAGCTTGGTTGTATATCATTCATTTGTTTGTGTAAAAATTCTTTTTTTTAATTTTCTTTTAGACTTTAAACATTTTTTTAAAGTAAGATTTCTTGAAAATTCTCTGAGATAAGCGCCGTTTTTTATCCTAGAAAATAAGACTTCAACACACGTAAAAAATTTTAAATCTTTTTTTTCTAACAAAACGTAAATGCTACGCGAAAACAAATATGATGTTTGAAGAGATCTTTTAGAAAATGTGGTATTCATCTTTGGGATTGTCTTTATGAAAATATGGAAGTGTAGTTGGGGAAGTTTTTTCTGAGTTTTACAAAATATTAGAAATTTAAATGAAAAAGTATTTAAAGGTTCTATTACTGATTCGAAGATATTACAACAAATTCTAACAAACTGAAATTTTCTTGCTAGTAAAAAAGGTCAACTTCCCCTTCACCTCATGTGTAAGATTTTAAAAAAAATTGTTTCATGCAACAAAGATATATTAAATAATATACATATACTGTAAAATTTTGTTTATATCCCCGTGGCTCTACTATTTTTTGGTCATACCCCTACCCATATTAATCTCGGAAATAAACTGATTATTTTTTTATTAAAATTCAATTTAAACCCTGGGTTAAAATTCAAAAAAGAATCTAAAACTATGCTAATAATTTTTTCCTGGAAATTTTTCCATTAACTTTGTGTATTTATTTCCAATTTTTTCATATAGACCCATTGACCATTAAATAATTGCACATGAAACATTTTTATTTTTTATAAAACAAAATCGATGTTTACAATTCAATCTATTTTTAAATTCATTTTTTTAGTTAACCCATGGGGCAAAACATATTTCTAATAAAATTATTTGCTACCTTCATTCCAATAAGTTCGCATATAACCCCTAGAGATATAAACAAGTTTTTACGCTAATCACTTTTATTCGTGTAATTATTTGATAATATTATACTTATTCAACTTGGTTAAAACTTCATAACCCAAAATATGAAATTTAAAAAATAATTAAAATCTTCTTACATGATTTTCTAGTCCAGGATTATGACGACTATTCTGATGTAAAGAAGTCATCTCTTCAATAGTGATTCATAAATCTTTGTAAAATACAAGAAAATAAAAAGTGATTAATTTAACTAATATATTCATTTAAAAAAAAAGAAGACAATCAAGGATATTTAGCTTTGGGTTACAACACAGAAATAATTAACAAACACAAGAACATCATCAATCAATCGAAAATTCATATAAAATTCAAATAAAAAAAGAGTAAGAAATAAAACGAAAAGAAATACACATACACATTGAAAAATAAAAGTGATCCTATGGGTTGTTCACTTCTCATATGCATAAAATATTTTGTTTTTTTTTTTTAGAATATTTAATTTTTCTTTATGTTGTTGTTGTTGTTGAAAAGAAAAATTTCTGTGCGAGTGTATGGATAATAAATTAATAAGATATGAGATTTGATTTGATTCTTTTTTTATTTTTTCTATGCCAAATAATTATTCAAAGAAGAAGAAGAAGCGAAGAAAAAAAATGCATAAATTTAAGCGCTTTTTGATTTTTACTGATGTTTTTTCTAGATTCAATTGGTATCACTAATTACAAGTGTGCATGTTGAAATGTCTTTTTTAAATTAAAATGAAAAAAATAATAAAAAACTTATTAATTATAATTGATGCATAATTAATTTCAAATACATCAAATTAGCTATTCAAAGAATTCTGGATTTGAGTTTTAAAATTTTTTTTTTTTTTAAATTTGTTGTTAGTGTTTTTGTTTATAATTACCATTCAAAAATTCAATGAGGCATTCAGAGAAAAATGATTTAAATACATCTTTTCTTTTTTAAATACTTTGAAAAAAATTTACAAGGCGAAAATTTTAAATGTTACTTATTTAATAAAGAATAATGAGTGAGTCATAATGTTTTTAAAAATTTTGATAGAATAAAGTAATGTGTTAGAATTATCAGAATCTAATGAAATTATATAGTCTTATGACCTTGATTGTAAACTTTAATTTTATTGGTTTGGGTTACTGGTAGTGCATCTCTTAAGCATTAAGATTTAATTAGAACACCAAGTGAAACCAAATTATTTCTTTAAAAAAAAATTAACGTCAAAAAAAGTTTTTCTATGGAACAGTGAAGCCTTGTCGAATCGATATTCTAAAATGTTTAAATTTGCTTCAAAAAACATGAAAAATTTTAAAAAAATCATTGGAAAGATCATTTTCAGGCCAAATTTTATTATAAATTTCAAAATCGATCTTAAAATCACAAAAATATAGTCTTTAATTCATAAAAATAAGATTTTTTTAATTTTGCTTGAAATTTGGCATAAATTTCAATTTTTTTTTTGGATAAAAAAATTTTAACTAAAAAAAGTAAAACCACAGTTTTGTTCAAAATTTGGTCTAGTTTCTGAATTTTTTATAAAAAATTAGGGTTTTGGGTCATTCTACCGAGGAGAATCAAAAAAACCTTAAAATACCTCAAAAAACTCATTTTTACCTAATTTGGTGTGACTCGGATTTTATTAGAAATCATCAAAAATACTTTTTTGTATAGAAAAATTCATTAGCTTTCAGAAAATATATAAATATTTAAAATTCGACTCAAGAAATAAAAAAATCGCTTTTAACTATTAAGAATTTTGAAAAAGTTCAGGACCCCCTAGACAAAAAATTTTTTTTTTACCCCCCCTAAAAAAATCATTTTTCCAAGGTTTTCATATACGTAGATTACGAATATTCTATCGAAATTGGTGAATTCAGATAGTGCTGTAGTTTTGCATGACGCGAACCTTATTTGTACTTAATAGTTTAAAAAGATTGAAAAATCAGTCATATACTAAAACTCTTATTCTTTTTTGCATCATTTGATAACGTATTTTAGAAAGAGATTGTGCTTCTTTAAATGTTTATATTGCCTTATAAAAAAGACCTAATAGAGCATTTTGTAATTTGAACTATTTTCTGAACTTAATCATACTTAATACTCTTTCACACGATTAGATTCATTACGCCCTGGTGTTCTTTGCAACCATAAATTTCGGTTTTCACTATTCAAATCTAAATTAACAAAAAGATGTCGTTGAGTTATCTAGATACACAGAGAATGATTGCACGGTCTGTTGACAAAAATAAAATAGAATATAATGGCATTTAGAATTTTGTAAAATTTTATTTCTCTTAATTGCAACAAATACTTTCCGAACATTTAAATTTGGTAATTTTTCCGATGATTTAAAGCTTGATAATCAAACATATCAGTTTCTATTTTGAAAGTTTAGGCATTTTTTGAAATTTCTTAGAAGTTAAATTAAACTTCATGAAAAAGGCATGAACTAAAATTTAATAAATTCGGTGAATAAATTTCTAACCACTCATTAATTTCAAGTAAACTTTAAGAATCATCTTTTAGCTGTTAAAAACATCTGGAAGATGTTAAATGTTAAGAGGTTCCCTAAGGGAGCTGCTTATCGCCTACATTATTTATACTATTTTTTAGTGAAATTTACCAATATATTCCATGTGAGGTTAATCAGAATATTTTTCAATATGAGGATTTATAATAAACAAAACTAAGACATGTCATAAAACGTTTAAAGCCGCCTGATTTAGAAAATAATACAAGCTAAATTTGCAAATTAATTCAACTTGAAAATTAATCCAGCTTTTTCAGAAATAAGCTAAGCCTAAAACTTAGCTACAAAAGTCATCTCGACGAATTTTCTAAAAAAACAAATATCAATTGTAAATCTAAAAAAAATTAAATGAAGAACATAAATCAAGATAAATAAAACTGTGTACAAATCACTTATCCAAACCATTTTCTCATAATGCAATCCGATAACCAAAAGATCAATAAAAATCTACAAATATTTCAAAATAACGTACTAAAAATTATTAAAAATTTTTCCATAAAAACAAGTATCTTGTCAATTCACAAATTATATTTTCTTTTAATCCTTTAAATCAGCGGCAATTCTTAATAATTAAGTGAAATTTGACCGTAAAAGACGCCGAAAAAAGGTTCTTCTGACCCTTTTTAAGTCCATTTGGTTAAGGAAGGCTCTAAAAATTAAATTTTTTAATAAAATAAAATTTATTTCAAATAAAAATTGTATTTTAAACAAGAGTTTCTAAAGGCGTTGAATTCGAATCTTCTGAAATTGACCAACTATCAATCATGTCACTATCACTATAATTTTTACTATTAATCTTTTGAATATTATTGCTCGTCTTTTTTTCAATCAAATAATTTTCTTCATTTGTTATCGATGTTGTTGATATTGAGGTAAAAACGGATGAGGTAGATACACTTGAGTACACAACAGGAATCTCGACTTTTTTAGGCTCACATAAAATTTGAATTTCTGTAAATTCATCGTTATGTTCTTCGCGTAAATCATTCTCCAAACCTCTTATAAACTCTTTTTTCAATTCTATAATTTCATTGATTTGTTTTAAAGAATCGTATAAATATTCAATTTTTTCAGTCTGTTTTAACTCCAATTGTATCGAGTCTATTATTCGAGTTCTTAATTTTTTACATTTTAAATCATCTTCAAGCTCACTCGAACCATTTTGTTCAGATGACAAATTTTTTAGTTGACTATCAATCAACTCGTTCTGTTTCTTAACTAAATCAATTAAAGATTTTTTAATATTTATATACGGATTGTCAATGTAGACCTCGTTATCTGAGTCGTAGTTGGTCGACGTTTCCTTAATATCTTGTAAAAAATTTATATAATCATCAGACTGGTCTATCTTGTGATTGTATGGATAAAATTTCTTGAAATTTTTTTTCTTTTTTATAACAAATTTTACTTCGGGCAATTGAGTACCCGGTAGACTTTTCCAAAAATTAATAATTTTATAAATTTTTTGACCACCGTCTAAAAGACGCTCATTGCCTTGGAATTTTTCGAATATTCCATAATTATCGATATCCTCAACACGAAATTTAGGATCCGATACACTTAGCATAGCATATTTTATTTCGTCTATAGTCGTTGTTTTAGAAAGACCAGTGGCATAGCGATCATGACCATTTACCTTAATCGAAATTTTATCAATTTTTTTGCTTCTTAACTTTTTATTATCCATTAATTTTTAAAAGAAAAAAAAAGTATAAAAATCTAACAATAAAAAAAAAAAAATTGAATCTTAGGATTTAAGTTAAGTGACTTAAACAAAAGAAATAGACTCTTAGATTTATATTTTTTTTTCTATATTTTAAGTAAACATTCAATTATATAAAAGAAATTTTTTTTTTAGAAGATTATAAATCATTTTTTTGTGTTCGTTTTATCAAAGATTAAGTCAAAAAATGGTTTGAAAGAAAGAGAAATGTTTGAGGTTTTCTTTTTATTCAAAGTTATCTATAAACTAATGAAAAGTCAAGAGTAATCAAAAGTGAGGCTCAGTGGACTTATGATAAATGAATGGATGATGTTGCACCACGTAATATAAAATTCACTCACATAATTAATTATTGTTTATTTGTTTATATGCCTTAGATAAACAAGGTTTTTTTTTGGTGAAAAATTTTATAATTCATTAAATCATCTGGTAAAAGATAGAAATTCAACAAACAAAAAAAAATTAATTTCCTTAAAATTGAAAAATTTTAAGGAAATACATTTTGTTTCTTTCATGCCAAATTGCTTAAAAAACGATGATTTTTTGACCCAGAATTGGTCTATGATGCAGAATTGGTCTTCTAAAATATAGATTTCTTGTTCTTAAGTCTAGATACAACATTAATTCACAGTTCAAGGCTAAACAAGAACAAAAAAATTGTACTATAAAGTTTTTTTCTGGAAAACGAAAATTTTTTTTAGAAATTTTATTTTTTCTTTTCAAGATGATTAAATTGAAATCAAAAATTTCGAGTGAAATTTTAATTTTGGTTAAAAATCTAAAAAGTTTTCACAAGTTCTACCAATGAAACGAAACATATAAATTAGAAACTTATTTTGAAATGAAAAAATTAACTTGAATTTCGAATTTTTAAACTTCGAAATAACTCGTTTTACTCTTTTAACAACCCTAAAATTAAGTTTCTTTTATTTTGGACGCATTAATTGTTAAAATTTTAGGTTTTAATGCGATGCGCCCCAATGCAAGGTTTTACGGAAAATATGGTAATTTAATTTCCAAACTGATTACTTGTAATTAATATTTTATTTTAAACTTTCACTTCCTGAATTTTTATACTAATTCTCAATGCCCAAGGCATATAATTTTCAACGTAAAAAATCAAGGTTTTTATACTTAAATATCCGTAAAAAATTTTCTCCTCCTTTTGATAACGAAACATAAATTCTTAATATAATAAAATTTCAGAAACAGATTTATTTGAAATTCTTTCAAAATTAATTATTAGTTTAAAACAATAACAACCAAAAAACTTTATAATTTTAGTTAACAAAATTATTAGGAATAGAGTTTGAACATAAGCTTATCCAAAAAAATTTGGCTCGAATTAAAGTCTTATGGAGTTAAAAAGCTTGGAAAAATTTTTAAAAAATTACATAAGGCTATATGGTTTAATGATTTCTTAATTCAACAAAGCGCTCATATTATTTTAAATAAGCTCGAACTAAATTCGCTCCATACTCCTTTTAATTTATATTAGTCTTTCTTAAATACACAAAATTTTCCAATAGGTTTAAACCCAAGGATTTTAGGAAAAATTTTTGATTTTAAGATGAAAATTTTTCCCTATGCTCATACACCTTTAATTAAATCTTATCAATTAAATTTAAAATCTAGCCTCAAAATCGGACTCAAAGTAAAATTTTAGCTTTAAAAAAAAGAGTCAAAACAAGGTTCTTTTTTTTATATTGATAGAAAAATTTTCATTTATTCTTTTAAATTTATTTTGACTAAAAATTGTAAGTACCATTTAGTACTACTTCAAATTTGACAAATAAACTTTGAAACTAAAACAAAAATCGGTGCTCAGATTGTGATAAATAAAAAAAAAACAATTTACCTTACCAACTTAAAAAAAATAAACACTAAGATTTAAAGTTAAGGAACCTCTTTTAAAATTTTTCAAAAAGATTTCATTTAGCGCTAATCATAAAAAAAAATTTTGAGAAAATCAGATAACTACCAATTAAGGTGTATTGCTCTCTAACCTCTTTAAGGAAAAATATCAAATTATTTATATGAATTAAGAAGTTTTGAACCTTTTAGAATTTCCTAGAAATCCCAAAACCAATAGCTGAAAATAACAAACTCTGAAAATATAGCAAAATTTTAAAGCAAATAATTTAAAAAATCTAATTTTTAGCTTTAAATAAGGTATCCTAAATTATACACATTTTGTTTAATTTAAATAAATTAATTTTTTTTTAAAGTTTTTATTTTTGTTTTTTTTAATCCTTATTTTTTTCCAAAAAAATAAAAAAAAAAAAAAACAAACGATTAATGAATAATACCTTATAATTTATTACGTAATAGTGATGTCACTAAAACAAAAAAAATATTTTTCGGATAGTGTTAAAGCTTTTAGGAAAAATGTTATTGCCGGAGAAATTCGAGTTGTTTATTTTTTTTCAAATTGTTATTTTTTATAAGAGAATTTAAACTTTTTTAAAATACAAAAAAATTTCTTTTCCGTTTGAAAACCAATTTAGAATGGGCCTTGCCACTAATAAATCTGCATTAATCGCTCAGACACCTTTTTTTTCAAACATCGCAAAATGAGACTAATTCTCTTTTTGTTTATCTTAGAACAGCATATTATTAAAAGAAAAAAATTAAAGCAAGAAAATATTTTGGCTACGTGAAAATAACAAATATTTTTTAAGCTTTCGAAAAACGGCTAATAAACGGACTTAGAAAAGGAAACACATTAAAGATTTAGTTTTTGATATGGGTTTGTTGATGAGCATGTTTAGTTTTATTAATTGGATTTGTATTTTTTTTCTTAAAAATTTTTGTTTGTGTTTATGAATAAAAAACACGTCCGCTGAATAGGAGAATTTGAAAATTTAATTGAACGCGGTTATTTTTTCCCATTCTTAAAAGATCTTTTATTTGAAATCTATTCAAAAAAAAAGTTTCCCTCAAAAATTTTTCTAATAAACTACTAAAGAAATTGTAAAAAGAGAAATTAATAAAGAGAAACGGTAAATTGAATTTTCGAATCAACTAGATTCAATACAAGCTTTAAAACAATGACTGCCCAAAAATACTTGTTTGAAAATTGAATCAAAGGAAAAAAATATGTTGCAATCAAGCTAGAGATTTGAAAAAAAATATTTTTTAAATTTTTTTATTGCATTAAATACCCACCTCAAAGTGTCTACGTCAATTTTCGATAAAATTGTGCTACAATTTTTGAAACGTAATTTTAAACATATTTTAACGAGACCAAAACAAGTTTTCAAACAATGTTCAAGCAGTTTTTGTTTCTGTTCGAACAGTGTTCTATTTCTGTTCGTGTTTTCGTTAACTTATTTCAGCTTTGTACTATATAACAAATAAACATTTAAAAACAAAAAAAAATCTTAACCTTATTAAGTAAAACTTAATTGTTCGATTTAAATTACATGTCGTTTAAATCGAGCAATGAAGTCGAAACAAATCTAAACTATTAAAATCGAAAATAGAACAATTGCCTCTAATCATATGACTTTAATCTCGAAAGAACATTTAACAATCATTCAACTAAATTAAAAAAGTAACGATATTATATAAAGATGCGCCCTAAATTTTGTTTAAGAATATTGACGTAATTAAGATTTAGTTGTAAATAAAAGTTTTCAAAGAACAACTGATCACTCATAATTTTTTTTAAAGAATTTAAATGAAAACACTATTTTCAAGGGTGGATTTTTACTTAAAGTAAATTAAAACAACATGCTACTTCCAAAAATATCCTAAATGCAACAAATACAGTAACTATTCCCAGTAAGAAATTTTCTTTTTAATCACATTTTTTTCAGTGATGAATAGGAGTGATTATATCGTTCGTTTATATCGATAGAAGTTTGACTGAATCTTTTTTACAAAGTTAGTCTCCATTTTGAGAGTAGGACTTTTAATTTTACAAAAAGATTTTAAATAGAGACTCAATAAATTTTTATAAAACACCAATTTTCTGAAAATATTTTCATAGTCAAAATTTTTTTCAAGCAAAAAATCAAAGACATTTTGAAACTGAAACTTAGAACTTAAATTTTTTTACTCTGAATTACCATTCTTTATAAAAGTCTTTAAGTTTCGATCTTGGAAAAAAACTTCAAATTAGAAAAATTTCAAACAATCAAAAATTATTTGTGTTTCTTATTTCCGTTTTATTTTTCAATATTTTGATAAATAAATTTTATTTAAGATAAGGTTGTTTTTTTTTTTGGTGGGTTACAGGGTTTTAGTCATAACATTATTAAATATAATTTAGTGAAATTTTCCAAGCAAATTCTCAAATTAATGACCAAATTTAAATACAAATTTTCTTCTAATATTCCTTTTAAAGTTACGTAAACTTACCATTTACAAAAATCTAATGTCAAAAATAAAATTTCGCAATTTCTTAATTTTTGACAATTAACTCAACTTAAAAGACATTTTTGTTTTAAAATCTATTTAAAAATAATTTTATAAAATTTTTTTAAATGTTTTTCAATAAGTTTTTTCTGGCAATTACGTACACGTCTATGAACACCAAATATTTTATGAAACACGTATATACCATGAATATGCATCAAGTATTTAAAAATTATTTCTATAATTCAAGACCGTAATTTCTTAATTGCTGGTTTAAAAAGATTAATTTTAAAATTTTTTCTAGGGTTAGTTTAGGATTTTAGGAACTTCAATTTGTCACAGAATATAAAAAATTTGCTACAAAAAAACTATTTATATTTGTTTTCTTCTTGATTTATCACCAGAATATTGTGTTGTCCTGAATGCATGATTTAATCACCGATAAAAAAAATGAAAAACAGCAAAAGTTTAATTTTGTTAAAACTAAATAGACCACACCAAAGTCTTTTG
>NTPY01000526.1:268611-281569 GCA_002922825.1 Brachionus calyciflorus | reverse complement strand
GTGTTGGGTGATGGTATTATTTAAAAAGAGTGAAAGTACTCGTCAAAAAAATTTTTTTTTTTTAAAACGCATTTTTTTTTCGAAAACTAGACAAAATTTTGGACAAAGTGGTAAATTTTCATAATTTTATCATTAACCGATCATAAAAAAATTTTTAACTGAACTTTCGGACAAGCATTTTTGGGCACCCGTTAAAAACTTAAAAATCTAAAATGACAACTGGTGAAAATAAAGTGCTTTTCATATCCAGTAATTTTGGAATTACTGAGAACAGGAAAAATTCTCATCAAATAGCGATTTTCAACAATTATTGTTTTTGGTGGAAAAGACAAAACAAAAACTCAACAAAATATGTGTGTAGCAACGAATCGTGTTATGCAAGTATCAATTTGAAAGATGATTCCGTGATTAAATTCTCTGGAAAACACCTGCATGACAAGCTAACAGACGTCGAAATAAAATTCTTGACAGCTAAGCAAGAATTAAAAGCGTCGGTTTCAACTGAGTTATCAAAGTCAACAGCATTTCACTACAAAGAAATGGAAAGTAAACTGATTATGCTTGATATTCCTGTTAGAGTCATTGCTGCGAAAATGCCTTCATTCAAACAAATGTCGTCTGGCTTACAAAAAATTCGTCAAAAGCTTATACCAACCATTCCATCAGACTTCTCAAAACTAGATATTAGCGGTGATTATGCTCTGACAACTAATAAAAAGGAGTTTTTGCGATATGATAACAAGTCAAATTCAAATGGAATTATCATTTTTGTTGATGACCAATCGCTTGAAATACTGTGCCAGTCAGATCAGTGGTTCATGGACGGCACTTTCAAATCGGCTCCAAAACAGCTAATGCAACTTTTCACGATTCATGCGCTTGTCAAATTCGGTTCGAATAGTTCAACTCTTCCATGCGTGTATATTTTGACACAAAAAAAGACAGCCAAATGCTACAAAAAAGTTTTCAATCAACTTAAAAATATTGCGATTCGTCAAAACGTGACATTAAACCTGAAAAAAATAATGGCCGATTTTGAAGTTTCAAGGACTACCGCTTCTAAATTTCATTTTCCAAATGTGACTATAAAGGGGTGCTGGTTCCATTTCCGCCAACGATTTTTCGTCAAACAGTGCGCATCGGATTGAAACAGAACTACGAAATACACCAATACAGAGAATTTATCAATCTTTTTAGGACTTTGGCGCTTATTCCGTTAGAAAAAGTGACCGAAGGATTTGAAATAATAAAATCTTTAAAACCGAACGATCCAAAATGTGACGAGTTAGTTTCATATTTTGAAAAAAAGTGGTTGAACAAAGTCAAACCGGATATTTGGAACAATCACGAGTCTGATATTCGCACAAACAACACAATAGAGGGCTTATTCTGGCCTGAATAAGCTCATAAATAAAAATCATCAGAATATTTTCCAATTGATTATTTTTCTTAAACAACATCAATCAAGCAGTTCAATCGAGTACGAACGTTTAAACCAAGCCCAGGTCGTACGCAAAAAATCCAACAAAGAACAAGAAAAAGACCTTCATCTAGAGTTAATTAAAATCGAGTACAAAAATTCTCCGAATTTAAAAGCTTTTTTATTAAGCTTATGTCAGTTTGTTCATTACAGTTATGAGTATTGGTTTGATGAACGAGATCTAAGCTTATACTTAAGTGAAGAACTTGATCCTGAAGACGATAATATTGATGGTGATGATTCGTTCAGACTTGAAGAGTTTGTAGAGACTGTTGATTTCAATGATCAATCGGCTAGTGTTGTGTCTAATCAAATCGAAAATATGGAGCAAAATACATTTATCAATCTCGAAACAGTCAATTTTCAAGATGATCAATTTTCAAATCAAAATGTTTTACACATCTCAAATGATAACTTGCAACATGAGCAAAATGTAATAAACAGACGTGTGCCACTAGCCTCAATTATTACTTCGGATCCGAATTTTTATGATGGTCTCGATTCGGATACTTTTAATTATGCTCAAGCGACTGTTAATTTTTCTCCATTGCGAAGAATGCGAGAAGCAAAGAGACAAGAAAGTGAACGCGTTCAAAGAATAATATCTGAACGAATTTCGGCAATAAGTAAAGCCGATATTGATGAAGAAGTTAGACAAGAATGGGCAAAGAATGGTATTGATGGATCGCGAACAAGAATATCAAAAAACGACCGCAAAGAAGCAAGAACAAGACTAGAGAAAAGAATCGACGTTGAAGAAGAAAAAAATAAACACGAGACCTTTTTAGAAACATACAGAGATAACCCTTATTATTAACTTTCTTTTTTATATTTTAATTAAAATTTTCATTTTTAAAAAATAGTTTGGCGATTGTTTCTTATTTTTGTATCTAGAATTTTATTTTGGCAATAAATTCTAATTTTCAATACTGAAATAAAATAATTTGGCATTTGATTCTTTTTTTAAAATTGGAAATAAAAAAAATTGGCAATAAAATCTAATTTTTTTTTGCAATTTTTTCCTAGCAATTAAAAAAATAGGAATAAAATATTTTAGGATTTGATTACTATAAATCAAAAAATTTTTGCAAAGTAATTTTAATTTAAATTGTAAATATTAACAGTAATAAAACTTTATTTTGCCTAAGTTTCTATCTTAAAAGACTCAGACTGGGCTCATACAAACCGTAAAGTTCCAAATAAATAAAATATGATTTGACCGTTATCTAAGAATCATTTCGTTATCAAAAAATTTAAGAAAAGAGAAACATGAAAAATTAGTTTATGTAATTTACAATTAAATATTTTGCCTAACTTTGATAATTGTAAGAAATGACGATTTTGAAATTAACACTTTTTTTATTTCGAAAGAATTTTTTCTACATTTTTCTAGTATAAATTTTTTACTTCTACAGTGCTGCTATGATACATTTATTTCAGGTAAATTACAAATTAATACCACGGGAATCTAATACAACTAATTTTATACCATTGAATCTAATACCGAAGCAAATTAATATTAAAAAAAATAGAAATCAAAAAGCAATTTAATACCACGTCAATTATATGACAGCACAATTTTAAACTAAGGCAAAAAAATATTAAACTAAATTAAGACTAGAAGAATTAAATAACAAAAACAGTTTTAAGTATTTAAGATTTTATTTATAAAACACTTATAAAAAAAAATCAATAAAACACAAATAAAATTAAATAGTAAAAAGTGGTAAACGATGAATATTATTTTCACGGAACTCTAATGCCAAACGCTCTTTCTCTTCGTTTCTAATTCTCTTAATAATATTATTCTGAGCTTCTTCCTGATTCTTGTGGGTTATTCTTTTTCTCTTGATCCCTTTTAATCTCCAACTTTTTTCAATTTCGGTTCTTATTTCGTCCAAAGTAATTTTTTTTTTCGGGCATCAACTGCAGCTTCTAATTTTTCATTTTCAGCTTTGTTTCTCTCAGAAATTTCACGTAATGGCTCTTTATTAGTAAGAGAATTTACATAATTAAAGGACTCATCTTCATCATTATCATCAATAGATTCGAGGACAGTGGCTAAACGGATCCGACGATCAACTGTTACATTGCGTTGATAATTTTGAGGTTGATCATTTTGTTCATTTAACAAATCGTTTGATTCAGCAATCAGATTTATTAAAGAACTTGATTCATAGGTTCCAAAATTAGGCTCCTCTTGGTCTTCCTCAACGGCATTTACACGCTGATTTAATGTCAAATTTGGCAGTACAGTATCATTTAGCTCACTTTCACTTAACTCGTGAAAAATTCAGCAGGATCTGATAGATCATGCCAATGCTCAAAGGGATATTCAATATAATGAGAAATTGCTGATAAAAATTCACTTAGATTTGACGAATCTTTGTATTTTGCTTTTAAAAACTCAAGCCTTGAATCTTTTTCTTCTTGTTTGCATTTTTTACGGATCGATTGGCCTTGTTTAAGACGTTCGTAATCAATGGAGGCATTTGACTGTAAATCTTTGAGGTATCCAATTAAAAAAAAAATATTTGGATGTATTCGATTAATGTTATGATTCAGTGACGAATGAAATCCTTCGATAAAATTATTAGTTTTTGTATGTGAGGAATAGTGATTCCACATCGTTGGTTTTATTCCTTTTAATTAATAATAAAAAATTTAAAAAGGTTTTTAGATTATTTAAATACATAAAATTTGTATTACTTTTAATCAATTGTTTTTCGAAATATTTATACATTTGAGAACATTTTTCATCATCAGGCATAAAGTCTTTGATTATTGAATATCCTTCGAGTGCCAGTTGCTCTGGAATCAAAGCCAATGCACCAAATAAATTTAAAATTTTTTTTTAGTTTGTTACACGTTGTATTGGGCCAAAATCTAACGTATTACCTCAGAGTGAATGGAGGAATAAAAACAATCAGCTGAATTGTAAATATTTATTAAAAGTAAAATATATTTTTAAGAGTAAAATCTATATCTATCTTCTCTGAAAATACGACAAGGTATTTATAGAATAGCTCATGATATTTCAGAGAATATAAAAATACTAATAGTAATAAAGTAATAAAAATAACAATTAAATTTAAATACCCCCCTGTGAAATAATTAATCGTCCTCGATTAAAATTATGTTAATCCTTCTATTAAATTTTTTGTAATTGAATCAAGACTATCATCATTACTGTTAGTCGAATTTGATGTGAACGAAGTCATATCAATTTCATTATCCATAATAATTGTAGTCTCTTTTTTATCCAAATTCATGTTCTTTGTTTTGCTGATATTTTTGTTTTTTTCGATTTTTGTTGATTCTAATTTCTCGTTTTGTATGTTATCTACTAAGTTTCTCAGCTCTATTATAGTTCTATTAATTTTGTTTAGAGAACTCTTTTTGCAACAGCACTTACATGTCAAATAGAATACCAATAGAGTTAAACTTAAGATAATAGCTACTGATATGATGTATATTATTTTATTAAATATTAAATTTAATCCATTTTCGATTTCAAATTTGGTTTCTATTATCTTTGACTTAATATTTGAACTATCCGACATGTGCGTATACCATGTCCCAGCGGACATTTCGTGGTTCATAACTTCTTGAAACGTTGATAAAAGGTCAATACCATCAAGTAAAAGTGGGTTATGGTGAACTTCCAATTCTCGAATCTTATTTCCTAAATAATTTATTTCAAAATAGTCGAGTTTTGAATTACTTACTAGAAGTGAATTAAATTTGTTTCTCACGATTGTGTAACTAGAGTTAGGTAATTGGATATATTGGGTGACTCTACTACATTGAGTTATATCTGAAATAAATTTGATTATTCCATCATTGGTCAAGAATCCCGTTTTAGTTGAATTTTTATGTGTGTAAAGCACAGGTTGATCTAAAAAACAGTATTCCGAGTTATTTGGTTTATGTCTGGTATCCGGAATAATTTCTAATTCATTGATTTTAATACAGTCAGCTACATAAATACTACCCATATTTACATATAGTGTGATTAGACCACCATCACTTAAATAATGATTAAGATATTTATCTTCGTTTTTTGAGAAAACATTTAAAATTGATTTGAAATTTAGGCATTCTTTGTATAGAATCTCATTTTTATCTTCAATATCCTCTATTTTTTTCATGTCTGAATCTGCAAGCAGTAACTCCTTCATCTCTTCGATGCTAGATGTTTGTGGCATTTTTTTATTTACTTGTTTGTTTGTTTTTAATCCTATAAAAAACCCTTCTACCGTTGATAACACCGTTAGATTGCAATGGTTTTCAATTGAAACAGCTTGTACTGCAAAACTTCTATTTGACCTTAAAATATCACTATTATTCATTACCGTCAAGAGGACGTAGCTTATTTTATACAGAGGACATTCGTGAAAGATAGTATTATCCCGAATTATAATTGAATCGTGAAGTGAGCATGACAAGTCGGATGCTTTGCATTTTGTGCTAAAAATATTATCATCCAACTTTTTTGCGGTAATTAATTTTGGCGAAATTGAACATGAATATGTTACATTAGTAATTTCTTGAAGCCATGAAAATGTAGGTTTTGGGTTGCTTGAATAACTGCATTAATCACCTTCACAATCCATTGGCATATTTTCACAAAGTCTGTAATCTACCATGAGCTTACATTGTCTTCTATTTAATATAACGAAATCGGTTCTTAAGGACTCGAATTTTTCACCCCAAAATGACATAGATGTGGTCAACATGTGTTTTTTCATCAAACAATAGAATCCATTTCCATAAACTTGATTGATGACTCTCCCAAAAGTAAAAAATTTGGCTATGTATGTTTTTGAGCTAAATAAATGTCATTATTTTTTAAGTAATTTGTAACAATAGAACGGTCTTTTTTTGGTTTCATTTGACAAAGAGTATTCATATTTACTAAGTTTCATGGAATGAATGAGAGCATAACCTAAAATTACTATTATTTATTTTTATTCCTTTGACGTTTTCTTCTTTGCCACATATTCCTGAAATAAGGAAAGCAAAATTGCTATCAAAGAAAAGTTAACTTGTTGATTTTTACGACATTTTCTTATGGGTCGACTATTTGATTTATTAGCTTTATAGTCATTGAAAATTTTCATTGAGTTAAAATACCTTTCAGGAATCCAAGAGCTTTCCGACGTAGGAAGATCTTTCCATTTTACTAAGTAAAACCTTTCTTTACCTACCATTTTGTCTTTCAAGATTTTCTCGACTTCAGCACTTTCTGGGGGTAGAGAATCATCATTCTCTACAATTTTTAATTTGTGTCGAGGAACAGAATCTGGTAATTTTTCATTTAGGGCGTTTGATAACAAATAGTTTCCCCTTTTTGTTTGATCAATTACTTTGTAAGGTCCCTTAAATCTTGCCTCTAGTTTTGTTAATAACCCTTCACACTTTATGAAAACAGTGCTTCCATTAGGAATTCTTTCTAGTACCGTGTTTTGCGCCGAGTTTTGGTTTTTTACTTGCTTTATTTGGTTATTTTTAATATTTTCAAAAGCTTTAGTGTGTGTTCTATCGAAAAGTATTTTTATTTCTTCACCCCTTTTGACAATAGCACTCGAGTCATTTTCTTTTTCGGTCCAATCTAAAAATGGGAGCATTTTCCGTCCGAACATTAACTCAAATGGTGTGAAGCCAGTAGTTGAGTGAACTCGGGAACGATAAGCCATTTAAACATATGGCAAGTATTCAGGCCAGTTTTCTACATTAGCTTCTGCATGTTTTCTCAAAGCTTCAATAAGAGTTTGATTAAAACTTTCAGTTATTCCGTTAGTGCGCGGATTATAGGCAGAAGTTGTGATATGTCGAAATCCTATATTATTCTTTAATTTGTCTAGAATCTGATTGCAGAATTCTCGACCTTGATCAAATGGTCCAAACAGGCTAATGTACTTAATTAAGATATTCGCTATTTCTGAAGCTTCTTTAGATCTTATTGGTTCTGCATAGCAAAATTTTGTTAAATATTCTATTATACAGCTATTCCTATAAAACCATCCTTCGTTTTTATTTAATCCAAAGACTAAATCAATTGAGACCCTTTTAAATATCTTAGAAACTACTGTAACCTGTGCCGGATGAAATTGCATTCTTGCTATTCCATTTCTTTGACAGGTTGCACATTGGTTAATTACCTTTTTAATCAAAGCAAGCATATTAGGCCAAGACTCTTTTATTATATGAAGATTGGAATCTGCTCCAAAATGTCCAAAGTTATGAGCCTTCTCGATCATTATTTTTCGATCTTCAGGTTTCAGAACTTCTAACTCAACATCGTTTTTCAGACAAAGAAGCTTTGAATTATCAAACTTATAATTTTTCGCTACATTTCTTATTCTATTTACAGTCTAACCTCGATAATCCGACCAATTTGGGAGATGACAAATTGGTCGGATAAACAAATATTCCGGATACTTGATAATCCAGAAATGTGAAAAAATTAAAAAATGTCGGATTAAACAAAAATTTATTTTAAAATAGATTTAAACGTTTACAAATTACAATTTATTTAAACTTAACGGATTTATTAACTTAATAAAAAAAAAATTTAAAATAGCTACTTAATAAAAAAAACACATATTTTTGATTGAATTCTATTATTATCGATTATCTCTTCTAGACTATCTTTTAATTGATTTAAACAAAATAAATGATTTTCGCTGACATATTTACAGTTCATAAAAAAAGATTCTAAATTTTCTATACTACTTAATAAATCTTCCTTAGACACCGTTTTCGGGTCCTCGTCATTTATGTCTTTATTTTCATTTGAAATTTCTTCAATTTCATCCTCATCTTTTACAAGATTAATAATATCGTCTAATGAAAGATTTTCACCAGTAGGCTCGCAATTATCAATATCTATATATTCATCTGAAGATAGAACATCAAAAGACTGAGACG
The DNA here is from genome assembly GCA_002922825.1 of Brachionus calyciflorus. NCBI lineage: Eukaryota > Metazoa > Rotifera > Eurotatoria > Ploima > Brachionidae > Brachionus > Brachionus calyciflorus. Next base: position 273,156 of record NTPY01000526.1, on the reverse strand, counting down.
TCCTTTCATAAAATTTTTTCATATTTTCAAACAAATTTTGTTTTAATTTACCATCATCTTCAACTCTTTTTAAATTATCAAAATATGGACAATGACCAAAATAATTTGAAATTGTTAAAGCTGTTACTTTAGACCATGCTTTTTGAATCATTAAAATTGACTCTTTAATATTAGGCAATATCATTTGATTTTTAAAATCTATTTTTTCAATCATAAACTTTATTAGCAAATTTTTGTAGTTTGCCTTAAGACTCCTAATTTTCCCCGCATCCATCGGTTGTAAGTAAAATGTGGTATTGGGCGGCAAAAACTGCACTTTTACATTTGAATACTCACCAACAACTTTATGACTAGCAGCATTATCTAGTAATAATAAAACATTCCTATTTTCATTTCCCATTTTTTTGTTAAATTTTTCAAGCCATGAGTTAAAAACAGTTGTAGTCATCCAGGCCTTTTATTACATTTGGGCTAAAATTACCGAAGCATCGCGGCTTTAAAAAGCGGCCTATAACGACCAATCTACACTTTTCGGAACCGTCGGCGTTAGCGCAAACACCTATTGATATACGTTCCTTACTTGAACGTAAACCATTGACAGCTTTAGTTGCCAAAGTTCGATTTGGCTGAAGTCTGTAAAAAAGAGCCGATTCATCGAAATTATAAACATCTTTCAAATCGTATTTAAGGATTAAATCCCTTAACTCACTTACATCGCCTGATAATAGGCCTTTATTTTCACTAGCGCTTTCACCAGAAGGAATATATGATGATAATCCAAATCTTTTTTTGAAATTAATAAGCCAACCATTTGAGTATTTTAGCTCTATACCATAACCAAGACGCTCACCAAATATTCAAGCCTGTTCACGAATTAATTCATCACTAATATTAATACCATGAGACCTGACATCTGAAATCCAAAGCATCAAACAATTTTCGATTATAGGAAACCGCGCCTTAATCTTTTAGATTGAATATCGCGTATATTTCCTAGCTTAAAAAGTTTATGTTCAGATGAGAGAATATCTGAGATAGTAGAACGACCAATATAAACATTAAATTTTTCTCTAAAATAAACAGCTGTATTTAGCTGATTTGGTTTAGACTGAGCTTTATGATAGTTGATAATCTCTCTTTTCTGGTCAAGAGTTAAATCTGTTCTTAATCTTTTAGGCTTATTATTATTTTGTTTAAAAATTTTTCTATTTATTGTTGAACTTAGCGCTTTTTGATTAGTATTCATTTTTAGTAATAATAAATCAAAATTTTAAATACAGTTGAATATATATTTAGAAATGAATCAACAAAATTAAAAACAAATTTGTGTACATAAAAGAAAAAAAAAATTATAATAATTTTTTTGTCGTATTATTAAATTCAATTTGCATTGTAAATTATTATAAGAAAATTAAATTTTTATGTCGTAAAATCAAATTAGTCCGACATAAAAATATCATTATAACGAGTTTTGTTTTAATTTAAAAGGTTTATTAGGTAAAGGGAAACAGATTTTGTGTCGGATTTTCAAAATTTCCGGATTATCGAGGTCCGTAATATCGAGGTTAGACTGTACTTCTTTTTTACTTAAACCAGCTATTATTTTATTAAACTGGATGTAATGGAGTAGATTTGCATCCTCCCATACATCTTGATTTACTTCCTTAATGTTTACTGAAGAAATAACTAACGTATCCGCTTGCCTAGTACTCTAAGAGGAAAGGTTGAAGTCAATATTTTTTCCATTAGAAGACGTCCCATCGATACCATGTTAAAAAAATTTTTTAATTTTTATTAGAAAAAATATTGACTTTTTTCCAATATTAGAAGCCAATGTTCGACTTTTTTCTAACGATTTATTTAACTTAATTCCAAAAAAATTTTAAAAAAATAAAAAAAATTCTAGAGTTAATTTCAAAAAGACAAAAGACTAAATTTAAGGTTTTTTCTATTTTTGGAGTCTACTCTAAGAAAAAATGCGACTTAAAAAAAAAAAATTTCGGAAAAAAAAATTTAAACTTGAGTGTTTCTTATGATTTTGCCATTTTCGTCGCGCGGAAGCCTTTTACGGCCTCTTTTCCTCTTATTTTCTTGTTGATTTTCATTTAAGTTCGAATCTTCTTGAACACTTGTTTGTCTTGAGACTCCAGTTTGTTTTGAGCTCTCGATATTTTGACTTGAAGTCGGTCCGTTTGACCTCAAAGTATCAACTTGATGAGTTGTGCTCTGCTTATTTGGTTGCAAAGAGTTATTGTATTATTAGCTCGAGGGATTGTATTATTAGATTGAAGTGATCTCCATTGGCCTATTGAAGGTGCGCTGGGTGGAACTTGAGAGGCGTAAACTGTATTACCAAGATCCCTTAAAACAAGTCGCCTCGAATTTTTATTACGGGATGAATCAGAGACTTGAGTTGAAGCAGGTGTGAAATTTTGGCTGGTAAAATTCGATAAAGCATTGATTTGGTTAGTAAAAAAATGACTATTTTCATTGGAATTACTCAAATTTACTGCAGATGCCTGAGTTATTGAATTACTAAGGTTAATAAATTTATTTCACGTCTAAATAATAGACTTTTTTTGAAGTGACCTTTTTTATACAAGAAGGTTCTTTACTGTTTTGACCTGACTCAGGAACAACGTCATCGCTATTATCATTCATTATTAAGGTTAAATTTTTCAAATTTGCTTTCTTTTTTAAATTTTAGTTTCAGTTTATGCTTTTTAAATTAAAAAAGGCTTGCTTTTTTATTAAAAATTTTTTTTTTAAGTCGCATTTTTTCTTAGAGTAGACTCCAAAAATAGAAAAAACCTTAAATTTAGTCTTTTGTCTTTTTGAAATTAACTCTAGAATTTTTTTTATTTTTTTAAAATTTTTTTGGAATAGAGTTAAATAAATCGTTAGAAAAAAGTCGAACATTGGCTTCTAATATTGGAAAAAAGGTTGAAGTCAATATTTTTTCTAAAAAAAATTAAAAAATTTTTTTAACATGGTATCGATGGGACGTCTTCTAATGGAAAAAATATTGACTTCAACCTTTCCTCTTAGAGTGCTAGGCAAGCGGATACGGTATTTTATCTACCTCTGTGTATTCAACAGTAACTAAATAATCAATGACAGGTCTGCTTAACGCATCTGCATTCGCAAGTGTCGTTCCTTTTTTATAGATTATATCGAAGTCAAACTCTTGTAAGAAGATAATCCATCTAGCCAACCTTCCAGTTGGGTTTTTTATAGATTTAAGATAAACTAAAGCTTCATGGTCTACCATAGCTATTACCTTTGCACCGTGTAATTCGGTTCTGAATTTTTTAAATCCAAAAATTAAAGCAAGACACTCTTTTTCTGTGATCGTATAATTTTTTTCGGCTTTAGTTAAAAGACGAGAAGCGCATGCAATAATATATTCTCCACCTTTGTCATCTTTTTGAGATAGAACAACCCCAATACAATATCCTGACGCATCTGTTGTAAGAAAGAACGTTTTATTTACATCAGGTAGTCTGAGGACCGGATATGAAGATAGTCTTTTCTTAAGTTCATTGAATGCTATTTCGCATTCATCTGACCATTCAAACTTAATAGATTTCGAACATTAATAAAATAATGGCTGCGCAATTAGTGAATAATTCATAATGAATCTTCTGTAAAAATTGCAAAGACCCAAAAAACTTTGAAGCTGTTTCAATGTTTTTGGTCTTAATCGTTTAACAATGGCATCTATCTTACTAGGATCCATCTTAACTAGTTTATTTGAGACAACATGTCCTAGAAGTCTAATTTGTTTTGCAAACCATTTACATTTCCGAGGGTTGATTTTGAGATTAGCCTTTTTTAGCCTCTTTAGAACTTTTTTAATATGTTTGCAATGAGAAATAAAGTCTATTGAATGAATAGTAATATCATCCATGTAAACTTCGGCAAATTCCAAGTCTCCTAAGATCATTTGCATAATTCTGCAAAAATCAGAAGGTCCATTTTTTAGACCAAAAGGTAGCCGATGGAATTCAAAATGTCCATCCGGAGTTGTAAATGCAGTGTTTTCTTTGGATTTTTCATCCATTAAAATTTGCCAGTAACCTGATTTGAGATCTATTACCAAAAACCACACAGAATTCTTCAGTCTATTAAGAATATCTAGAATGTTTGGTAATGGCCATTTTTCACTAATTGTTACTTGATTTAACTTTCTGTAATCAAAACAAATTCTGTAAGATCCTTCTTTTTTAGGAACTACAATAACAGGCGAAGACCAAGGTGACCTTGAACGTCTTATAATGTTAGCTTTTAACATTAAGTTTATTTCTTCTTTTAAAAAATTCCTTTCCGCCTCCGACTTTCGGTAAGGAGGGGTAAAGATTGGTGCCATGTCTTCGTCCTTTAGTCTAATGGAGTGTCCATATACTGAACAAGCTCCGAGATTTTCAATAGAATCAGCGAACATTGTAGAAGCGTCCTTCTTCAATCCTTAAAATTTTCAAATTCCTTTGAATTAAGTTCACTTTCTGGTACCATTTCAAAATCGCAATTTTCCCAAAAATAGTC
>NTPY01000526.1:220304-255453 GCA_002922825.1 Brachionus calyciflorus | reverse complement strand
TACTTCTGTGTTTTGCTCTTTAAATCAGTCTCTTATCGAAATTGCTGTGTGAGCTGAAGCGCCATCTTGTTGAAAAATCCAGTAATCCTCTGGATTGTAAAAAAGCTCAACTGACAGTAAAAGCTGATTTTCCAGAGTGTCCTTGTGACGAATTAATTAATTCGACCTGTATAAATATTGCAAACACTCGTACCTTTAGAAGAAATGCATCCCCATATGCCTGCTGACCCTCCTCCATTTTGTAACCTTGGTACCATAATTTGGGATGATATTTTTCATTATTAATTCTATTTACAATAACCCCATGTTTGCGATTAAGCACCTCGAAATTTGACTCATCGCTAAAAATTACTCGTCCCCAATCATTAACAGTCCAGTTCAACCTTTGCTTACACCATTTGTATCTTTTGATTCGATCTTTAGCTCTAAGTTAAGGTTTTCTGACAGCCGTATGAGATTCAAGACCTTTTTTTATTACTAATCTTCTAATTGTAGCTTTATTACCTTAACATTTGAGAACTTAGCATTGAAATCAACGGGTAAATTTTTGTAGCTAAGGGTAGGATTTTTTCTAATCTCTCTAAAAAATATGATTCGCTAGAAATTTAGCTTTCGAGGTCTACCGGAGCGCCTAAGGAGACTGAATTGGCCTGTAGATTCATGCTTTTTTTTGATTTACGAAACACATTTTTGTGAAACACCGACTAGCTCGGCTATTGTGTTTTACCACCTTTAAGAAGGCCCACAATCTGCCTTTTGACATTATCAGTCCCTTTTTTTTTGCCCATTTTTCACCCAAATTTCAGAATTACCAAGAAAATTTGCCAAAACAAGTTTGAGAAAAAATATAAGCTAATAAAATTTTTTTTGTAGCATTAATATTATGTAATATCTAATTAACGTAGTTAAAGGAAGGATTGGCAAAATTCCGACGCCATACCAAAAAAATTTTTGACTTTTTTCAAAGTGGAATTTTCAGCTTACAGTTAAAATGTGAATAAAAAAACTTCTTATCTTTTATTTTTCATTCCTTGTTTTTTTACTACTTCTTTTAAAATTTAATAAGAGAAAATTATTTAATCGTTATATTATCATTTTGTGATTAATTTTTTTTAGGATTTTTTTTTCAAAATGATTCTATCAAAATCAATTTATGATTTTAAATTTAGGAATTTTATCATTTTAAGATTAATTAAAAATATGATTTAATCATTTTAAGATTTTAAGTTTTAATTAAAAAAAAACATAAAATTAAAAGATGAAACAGTCCCATTTGTAAAATTTAAATCAACACCCCTAGTGACTTGGTTAAAAATAAGAATACCGGTAAATCTAATAAATACTTAATAATACATAGTCGATTGAAAAATAATTCAAATTAAAAGTGGTTTCTGTTCTATAACAATTTTACCTACAACTTGAAATTTCATAAGAAAGAGCGTTGTTTCAAATTTTTTTTTTGAAAAAAATATTTGAGTGTTTTTTTTTGCACTAAAGATGTATCAAAACTAAATATGCTTGATCTAAGTAACGTATTTAGTTTTAGTAAATTTTCAAAATATTTAAAAAAAATTAATTTAAATTTTTTGTAAATTTTTGATAAATCATTATATCTAAATACGCTCCTTAGTTTAGATAAGTAAAAGTTTTAAAGACTTGTCAAATTTCCTGATAATTCCGCAATCTTAATTAAGAATGAGATAAACATTCTAAAAAAATTAAAAAAAAGAACTGTTCTTTTATAGTTTGAGTTTTTTAAATGCCGTAGCCGAAGGAGTTCTTCGTCATACCAAGGAAATTGATTAATGTTCTTTAGAACAATTTCTCGAACAGGAGCTTTTTCATCTATTATTTTTAAAATAAGATCTTTAAAAATTGACCATTTAACGTTAATATTTTCAGATTCTTTCAATAGTTTAAAATCAGTATTATCTATTGTCTCGATAATTTTGGCCATATTTGCTGCTGAGAGGTTTCTACATTTTAGTTTATTCATTTGAGTTTATTTTTGTTTTTTAAAAATTTTTTTGCAATTCTTGTTGGTTTTTGAACAAACTTGACTAAGTTATTGTTACAATCTAAATTAAGAATGAGATAAACACTCTTAAAAAAAATTAAAAAAAAATTAAAAGATCCTTTGAATTTAAAAGTTGCTGCAACAACGATCTAAAGATTATTCTTAATATATGGAAATTTGCTATAACTAAATACGCTACTTAATTAAAATCTTTACGCTATTTTGATCAAAATATTTTCTTTTTAAAAAAAACATTGAAAAAAAAACATTCAAATTTTTTTAAACCAATTTTGTTAAAAAATATATATGAAATATTTTGAAACATCGCTCTTTTCAAAAAAAATTTCAAAGTTGTAGGTAAAATTGTTATAGAACAAAAGGAGGGGTTTCCCCTCCTTACCTCCCCTTTCTGTTATAATTCTTTCTTTTAAAAAATTTAAAATTTCTTTTCTTAAATCAGCTTATAATTTGCTAGAGATATTATCGGTCAAGATTTGGAATATTTAATCCTGTGAACAGGATTCAGGAATCAAGAAGATAGGCTCGATTCTGATAGAATCAATTTATTGTAGTCTGACTTAGTCTCTTAAGCCTGAGCCTTCTAAAATAGCCTAAAAGAATTAAGTCTAAATTCTTTAAGGTATAAAGACTGTTTTATTTTAATTTACTTAACAATTTTAATAATTTTCTGAAAACTGAGTCTATAATTTGTGATTAAACAATATTGTCTGGAATAAAAAGTATAAAAGACCTTTTTACAAAAACTTTTCATTTTTAGAAAAAAACAATAATTTAACTTTTTTTTCATAAGAAGAAATTAAATATAAATTCCCAATTTTTTGTGGCTGTTAGGATTATTTCTATTCACTCTTTTCAATTCATCATTTTATTTGTATTTTTTTACGGAATAAAATTGCTATAATTTATAAGATTTCTTCTACACAAACCAAAAAGAGAAATACAGTAACAAATTCGATAATATATAATGAAAAAATATTTTGCTCTTGGATATAATCGAATTTTATACATAATCGAACCTTGATGGTAACAAATTTTTATGTCTTATAAATGAAAAAATTAGCTGAGTTTTAAAATTTTTTTATCATTATTTAAATTAAAAAAAATACAGAAATAAATTTAAAAAAATAAGTATATTTAAATCTTTGTTTTAAATATTGAACTTTGGCCAGGCGAAAAAAAAATTTGTCTAGAAACTTTAGGTCTGTTTTGGTCTGGTTCACTCAAAGGCGACTTATCTAAAGGTTGTTGGTTATCTAAATTTGTGATTGAGCTTTGTTTCGTATTTTGTTTTTTTTTAAGGATACTTAAAGGACACAGAATTTTAGTTGCTTCATGGTTAAAAGATAGCGAAGTCAAAAAACAAAAAATTCGATTGATTTTAAAATTTCGCTAAAATCTGTTAAAAGTCCTAAAAATTAGAACGATTTCATTCAATCAATTTATAAGAAAAAAATCAATTTATTTTTCTTTCAATCAAAAAAAAGTTAAGATCTAATTAAAAGACGTTATTTCAGTCGATATTCTCAGTTATTTTTAAAATTCTACATAATCGAATTCGACATAATCGAATTTTTACTGTACAACTTTTTTCAAATTTTGATTTGATGTCTAGTTAATTCATTATATAAATTTTGTGTTTCAAGGTTTATATTTTTAACTTTTTAAATTTTGGTTTGTCAAAAATGTTACATCTTTTATCCATTTAAAGCTAAAGTAAAAGTAGATAAATAAAAAAATTATATCATTTTAAACAAATTGAAACGAGTGAATAGAGATTAAATTCTCAGTCCCCAATTTTTCTATCGCTAAAAGCCCATTTTTCCGAAAAAATTATTTAATAGAAAAAAGGTACTGTTGATGTGAATCGTAAAAAACGTTTTGATTAGGTTAAATTTTTCATCTAAATTAGGAAAAAAGAATTTTTATGTTTATTTTAAGAGACGCAGACTTCAATTCTGCTTGTTTCATTCTATATAATCTGAGTCATTTTAATTTAAATAGTATTCAGACTTAACTGAAAGCTTGTATAAGACAAAGAGTGATACTTAAGAAATGAGTCTATGATTTTATGATTTTATATTTCTGCTTGTGAAAAGATAGTTTTTTTATTACAGTAAAAAGCTGAAATAAGTTAGCGAAAACACGAACAGAAACAAAAATTGTTCGAACACACCGTTAACTTTTTATAGCTTTGTACTGCTAAAAACCCATGTTCCGATTTTTTTCTTTAAAAGATTATCAAACTCTTTAAGATTCCCAGTCAATTTTAATTTCCTCTCGCAAACAAGATTCGTTCTGTAAGATGTATGTCACTAGTCTGTAAGCTGTAATCAATGGGTGATTTGTAAGTTCTAGAATTGAATTATTCCCGAAACCGAACTGATAAATTTTTAGCAAAAGATTTTTTGTTTATCGAAAAGAATGCTAAAACGCTGGTTTGATGTTAATATTCGAATCATAATAGCTAATGGAGAACACATGTCAAAGTCTGAATCAAAATTCGCTAACATAGGAACTTTGAAATGCATGTAACAGACAATTAAAATTGACTAGGTCTATGAATCAGACTTGCAAACATGCTTCAACAATAAGAAATCTCATTTATGATATTAAAAATACGGACCGAAATAAAAATTATAAAATGTTTTTTTTTCAGAACTGGCTATTTAGTTATATGAAAAGATCGAATTTGTTTTAATTCGTGTTCAAAAAATCATTTTAGTTCTTCTTTGTTTTCATTTGAGTACGCGACGTGATTGGTTTGGAATTGAATTTAATCCTAATACATTTCAAGGGATCTCTTTTTGGAAAATAACTAAAATTACCTAAAACCTAAAATTAAATTTTAAAATATCTTTTTCTTTACATCTGTTTTGATGCGCGAAATAAATATTTAATTGTTTGGTTAACAAAAAGAGAGAAAAAATTATTTCTTTTTCTCTTTAGCAAAAAACTTTCAGAAACTTTTTTTGAACTGAAAATTGCATCGTCGTTCAATTTTTTCAGCTTTAATAAAACCTACCCAAGAAATATTTTACAATTATGTTTTAAACTAAAAGAAAATATTTTAATTTTTTAAATCATGGTCATACGTTCGTCGTTTTCACTTAAGTAAATTACACACGTAAATTTTGAGCCAAAATAAAGTACGTTAAAGTTTTAAATTTAGAGCCAATTACAGTTAAGAAACCAAAACTAAATTAGAGCCAAAACTGGCCAATCTTTTTTACCAATCAGAGACAAAAAACCTTGAATCAAATAAAAAAAAGAAATTTAACATTAATTAAAAATCTCGTATACAAATCTTTTAACATGCGTAAAATTGTTCTCAATACAACCCATTTTAAAAAAAAAATAGTAATTTTATATATTTGTTTATTAACAAAAGAATAAACCAAGTATAAAATTATTTTTTTTCTTTTGAAACCAATAAGTAGATTAAAATTAAAAATATCCTATCCATCCATTTTTTATAAAAATTAAAATTTATTTGTGTTAAAATGAAATTACTTTATTTATTCATCAGAATTTAAGGTCAAAAATGGAATTTATTGAATATCCATGGTCATAAAGTTATTATATTACTAAGTAATTTCTAATAAAGAATTTTGATTTCATAAAGCATTAGAAAAATCATACAGTTTGATCTCGATAGATATAGCGTGGTAATATATTGAACTTCAGATTTCTTCTTTACTTTGGAAATAATTTCCAAAGTATTCATATATGGACCGGTAATGACATCGACTGTTTACTTTCGGTCTTTAGAAAATATTTGGCTTGTTTAACTTTTTATAAAATTATTTAGATAATCATTTATTTTATTTAAAACAAATTAGTATTATAATATAAAAATTATGTGGTAACTTTTGAAAACTATCGAACCAGTTTATTGTTTTTTTTTCTTAACGTCTTTGCTCACTGCGCGGATGATGTTTTGATGTGTCAGGTTCGAGTCTTGTTGTCGTTGAATTTTTTTTTTAACTTTTTAATGCTTTTTTAAAGCAATTTTTAACTTAGTTATGTAATTTTTTATATTTATGCATTAAAATTATCTACATAATTTTTAAAGAGCTTGCTGAGTTGGATGTTGTCTATGCATATGATTTAAAATTTTTTTTTTGAAAATTTTTTAAAAATATTTGACAGCAAAAGGGATCGATCCCGGACTCATGCATCTCGAAGACGAGTGACTCACCAACTAAACCACAAGAACTCTTTAAAAATATGATGAAAAAAAGAAAATTTAAATTTTAACTTAATTGTCTTTGAATAATTTTATAAATTTTCGAAAGTCAAACGTTTGACTAATTTAAAAAAAAAAGATTTTGTACAAAATTCAAAAAAAGCTGTTTCTTTTTTCGGTTTAATTTTTTTGTATCAAAAAAATATGCAACTAAGTAAAATCGATTATTCTCTATCCATCGGTAATTTTTTTTCTTGATTTCTAGTCGCTTTTTTTTGTGCACGTCGCTAAAACATGGGTATGATAGTTTTTGAAACTTACCATTTAGGTATTTTTAGGGCTATTTATTTATCCCGGTTTAGTTTTAATTTCCCTTAAAGAAAATATAGAGCAGAAAATTTAATTAATGAATACAAATTTTTTCAAAAATAATTGTTTCATTCATTAAAACAAAATAAATTGAGTTGTTATAGAAAATTAACATAAATAAAGAGACTGTTGAAATAGACATGGGCAAAATTAAAAAGTTACAGTTTTGATTATTCTTTTTTGTTCACTAAGGAACTTCGATTTAAATTCTAGTAAAAAAGATTTTTTTAAAAAAGTATTTTTAATTGATCTCATAAATTGTTGATCATAAAAAAAATTCGACGATTCGCGGCCTAGTGACAAATCATAAGCATAAGCAAGTAATTTCTACCAAATTGAGCTTTCACTTGAACCATATTAACTGTATCAACTTCCTGTTCTGGATACAAAAATTTAAAAAAGGATTTAGGTGATTTGACATTGTTTGTTTTGTGATATCGGAGAAATGGAAACTTTAGTGCTTAGAGCTAAAATTGTAATCAATTGTAATCAAGAAGGTCACATTAGAAGAAATTGTCCAAATCAGTCAAGAAATGTTCAAAATGATTATTATAGACTAAATTTCGATCCAAATAGTCCAGTAAATAGATCAACTCCGGTCATCAGAAATGTAAGTTTTAATAACAGGGCTAACACTAATAATGTAAATGATGAAGTAGAAGAACAAGAACTTAATTATGTCTATGGATTCATTGGTGAAGAGAGGGTTGAATGTTTAATCGACACATGTAGTAAAAGAACGCTAATTAATGGAGAAAAAAGGAATAAAATTAAAGACGAAAATAATTTGATGAAAGGACATAAAGGTTCGTTCACAACAGCTAATGGCCAATATTAGAAGTAATGGGTAAAGTTAAGACTAAATTGAAATTTGGCATGAATGAAGTGGAGCTTGATCTTTTCGTAGCAAACGACTTACAGCATGAGTGTTTAGTTGGCTTAGACTTTATGGGAAAAGTTGAAGGAACCAAAACAAAAATCAAAGAGATGATTTCATCCTTAGGAGGGGAGGAGATGCCAACTAAAAACTCAAAGAAACAGTCAGTGAATACTGTTGAATTCACAGATGAAGAACAAAAAGTGATGCAAAGAATTTCTTGATCAAAACGAAGACATGTTTGCTTCATCAATGAAAGATTTAGGTTGTTGCAATTACACAGTTCATTCAATCGACACACAAGGCAGTCAACCTATTAGAGAACCACCTGGAAGAGTTCCTTTTCATATGAAAGAAGAGATTAAGAAACAATTGGATGAGCTTTTGGAAGCTGGAATAATTGAACCAAGCAATTCGGAATGGGCTACAGCATTAGTACCTATCAAAAAGAAGACTGGTGGAATTAGATTGTGCATCGACTTTAGAAGTTGAATCAAGTCACTAAAAAGGATAGTTATCCGATACCACGATTGGATGAAACGACGGATAAATTATATGAAATTGAAGTTTTCACAACTTTGGATATGGCAAGTGGCTATTATCAAGTGAAAATGGATACAAAAGAGAAAGAAAAACTGCGATGGCTACACCATTTGGATTGTACCATATTGTGAGAATGACATTTGGATTGACAAATGCTCCAGCTACATTTCAAAGAATGGTAGACAAAGCTCTAAAAGGACTAATCGGTAAGATTTGTCTAGTTTATTTAGATGACATCATTGTTTATTCACGCATCGTTTCGGAACACAACGAACATTTAAAATTGATTTTCTATCGACTTAGGAAAGCAGCGTTGAAATTTAATCGTAAGAAATGTTTCTTCATGAAGCGTCAAGCGATTTATCTTGGTCATGTAGTGAATAGCGATGGTTTATTTCCATGTGAAGACAAAGTAGCAGCAATCAAAGCATTTTAAACCCCTCGTACAATTAAACAACTTCAAAGTTTTTTGGGTTTGACTGGTTACTATCGTAAAGAGAGATTATTCTAAAATCGCTTCACCACTTTTCAAAGCAACTAAGAAAGGTAAAAAATTTGAATTCGCTGTGAAGATGCGTTTTATAAATTAAAAGATAGCTTAAAAGGTACCGATTTGTTGATTTTTCCAGATTTTCATGATACTTTTAGACTAGAAACTGATGCCAGTGATAATGGTTTAGGAGCTGTTCTCTCGCAAAAAGAGATTGCGAATGGAAACAGATGGCATATTGGAGTAGACAGTTGATCAAAAGTGAACAAAATTATTCAGCAACGGAAAAAGAGGCACTAGCTATTGTTGAAGCCATCGAACATTTTCTAGTGTATTTATATGGCTCGGATGTGCTTGTTTGTACAGAACATCAACCGTTGAAATGGATGATGAATGTTAAAGATCCTCAGCCGAGAGGAGCTAGATGGATTGTTAGATTATTGGAACACTCGTTTAGGATTGAGTATAGACCTGGTAAATTGAATGGCAATTCCGATAGTTTATCTAGATGGCCGATTGAAAATGATGAAAAAGTCCATGAGAAAAATTTGGATGTTGATTTTAATGTTATCATTTTCACTGACTGTCAAACGGATCAACAAACCGAAGACAAGAACATTGCTCAATTAATTGAATGGAAAAATTTAAGAGACATTAGACCAGATGTGAAAGGATTAACTGGTGACTTGAGAACACTTTGGCTACAATGGAATAGATTGACAATAATCAATGGCGTGTTATATCGTTCGTGGAAAATTGATGGAGATACTGTTCGATACCAGTATGTAGTTCCAATTGATAAGCGCTCAGAGATTTTAAAACATATGCATGAATCTGAGTTTGGAGGACATTTTAGTTGTGTTGGTACAACTGGAAAAATTGAGTCCAAATATTATTGGCCAAGTAAACATTGCCGAATATATTGAAAATTGTTTGAAATGTCAAGAATCGAAAACCAGTGGTCTAATGAGTAGAGCTCCATTACAACCAATCATCACTTCAAGACCATTATTAATTATTTAGCAAATTCTTGATACACAAACAATATTCAAAGAAGTAATCAAATCAACTAGTGAAGAAATGTCCAAACGTTCAAATGACGATGTCCAACCCTCCACTTCAAAGAAGGCAAGCAATGATTGGAATTACAATGTTTCCAAAATGAAACACTTTGTTATAGACAAAGCTAGTTATGAATTAACACTAGAACAAATAAAGTCCTTATTCAAATCCATTCGCATAATGGCTTTGGAGAGCTAAAAGGACAGAAATAATAATGTGGTAGTTCACTACCATATATTAGGTGAAGAGAAAGTGTCCCAACGCAATATGCGGGACATGAGTATCATAAATTTAAGAAAAGCGGACATTAAAGGAGGACTTGAAGTCAAGTCCTTCTTTTTAACTGCAAGAGTCAAACATATAGACTCTCAGTTATACTTTGACAATTGCGTCAATTATATAAAAAATAAAAATGTCTTATTTGAAGACACATCAGTTTTGTTCAGGCCGCTTTTAAACCCCATATGGGATCATCTTGAGCAAACTGAAAGACCATCCAAACACTCGAAAGAGGATATGGATAGGTTCAAATCGAAATTCCCGCTAATAAACTCCTGGAAACAGGTAGCGGCGAAACAAAATTCAGGTTCGTTTTTTGCAAGAGTTAGAAGCTCAGCGAAAATACGAAGAGGGGTTACGGGATTTAACTGTTGAAGAAAAGCATCAGTTACTTCCCAATATGCCAATCCTTAATCATGCCAAAGATTTAAGGAATCAATTTTTATCGCATGATAACAATAGCGGCGTTTGTATGATCCTCTGTGGAGGATCAGGTAGATGCAAGTCTACCATTAATAGAATAATAGCAAGTAGCTTAGGCGAGTATGCTACTTGGCCCGGATCTCAATGGATCCAAAAGGATAACTTAAAATTTGATACTGCTGCTAGACAGGGTATCAACACTATTATAGTTGAGGAAATGCATTGGATTGATATTCAACATCGCATAATCTTAGATAAAACTTTAAATAGTATTAAAGAGCAACTGACAGGGGCTGGTATGGACGTGCGATTAGCAAAGACTAAACCGCCGTTCAAAACGATATTAAGTTTAAGATGGACTATCTCTTGATATCCATTAACGAGACAGAGTATGTTAATTATCGTACTCTTTCTCATTTAATCCGCTCCAAGCCTGAGTATAAAAGAAGATTTATACTCATTAACATCGATGACGATAAATATAGTGACATAGTGGAATGTAGAAACAGAGCAAATGAGAATTGGCAAGACAACTACATACATATGGAATGGTTAGCTGGTAAAGCAATCAAAAACCCAGATGTAATGGCTGAACTCAATCAATTGGATTTAGAAAGATCATTGCGTGAAGAAGAAGTCCAAAATTTAGTTGCATTCTTAGATGCGAATCCAAATATTTTTGACATTGATTTTGATCCAAATAGTATTAAACATAAAATATTTAAATAAACTGTTAAGTAAAAACTGTTTGAAAAAAAAAGTCAAGGTTTTAGTTAAATTGAAAGAGAAATTGTCTTAAGCTAATCCTACGTTATTAGTTTAATCTATTACAAAGATTTAAAAAAAAAAAAAAAGTTTTAAAGGAAATTAAAAAAAATGGCAGGCTCAGTAATGGTAGTCAAGAAAATCCTTGAATATTTGATTAGCAAATGTCTCAAGTCACAATATTTCAAAACTGGTGATGGTTTAGCCAGAGAGGTTGGTCGCAACATTAGGATGCCAGTAAAATTTGAAACAGGTGAACAAATACGGGATGGTTGTAAAGGGTTCTCTGCAGCTTGTAGTGGGTATGATGTTGAAACAATGGCATGGCATGGTTCATAATCGGAAGCCGAAAATATAGCTGGCTGGTAATGGATGCGTGGGGTCTGCTATCGTTCAGCGGTGGACAAAAATTTGTATGGGAAAAAAATTTGTATGGTAGGCAATTGGTAAAAAAGTTTACATTTTCCATTGTAGACGTGGAGACCAGTTGTCGAATTTGTAAAGAGGCCGTTGATTTGGAAGAGTTGTGGGATCATGTAGAACGCTGTATGGAAGTGAGGCGTATCAACTATTGGCACGAACGGCAAACAAATGATACAAAACAATGTCTATTTTGTAAGCAGTGGGTTACATTGTTTGAGATGGAGGACCATGTGGAGGAATGCAGATGGAAAGACTGTGTGGAATGTGGGCTTCGAATTGAAAAGTTGGTGAAGGATTGGGTTGTGTTTAGAAGATGTGGACATGTCGTCTGTAGAGCTTGTAATAGAAGATTGGAAAGATGTGACAACGGCAAGAAGGTGATTTGTGTCAAATGTAGAGAATAAATTTATTATCCCTTAAAAAGAATTTTCTTGTAAGATTAGGTTTATTTTATAAAAGAGTTTATTTCAATAAAACTTTAAATTTTACTTACTTTTTTTTATTTTTTCATTTATTATCTAAAATTATCTTTGTTTTTATTTCAAGAAAAAAAAACGGAAAATAAAAGGGAGTATCGAATATTATTATTGATATTAAGGAAATAAATTAAAAGTACGTTTGTTCAAGAAAAGAATTTTGAAAGTTATAATATCTTTTTTTTTTATGAATAATTTTATGTGTTTTTATTTTTGATTATTTCATCATTTATTTTTATAAGACAATTTGTATAACATATTTTTTATTGTAATTATTGTTGTTCATTTTTTTTTTAATAAGACAAATTTTTTTGAACCTTGTCAAAATCAAAGTGCAATTCTGTATTTTGTGTTAAGTCAGGAATGCAGAATTGTTAAGGTGAGAAGTTGTCTGGAAATTGAGGACAATTTCCTCCTAGGGGGGGGAAGTATGTAATATAGTTATTACTATATAACTATAAGCATTCACTAGTGATGATCACCTCTCAGCTGATCTCGTGCTGAAGAGAGCGATCCTCATTAATATAAATTATTATTTTATTTTTACTTTTTGAAATTGAATATTTTATTTTTAATTCAATTTTATTTTATTTATTTTTCAATTTATTTTTATTGCGTTTGAATAATTTTTTTCTCCAACTTTTTCACAATGCTGTAGATCGACACCTTAATTGTATAGATATTATTACTATTATTTATCATAATTCAACAGGCTAGTGCCCAAGAAGCTTAAGCTGTTTAACAGTCATAGCTTAGAATTATGCACAAAACAAATTATCTGTCTTAATTATCTGTAAAAATCGCGCACGCTCGTCAAACATATTTTTGAGGGATGGATTTCAAATTTATAAGGATAGGTTCTTAATATCAAAAATGGTCAAAAAATGGCTAAAAAAAAGTATTTATTAAAAATTAAAATATTATACAACAAAGAGCACAAGATTTTTGCATACGAGTAACTAATAAACTAAACCACAACCACAAGAACTCTTTCAAATTATGTTGAAAAAAAGAATATTTAAATTAAGTCTTTGAATTAGACGAATTTTTGATTCTCTGAAATTATTCTATCAGCTGTCAATTTTTTAAATTTTTAATATCTTTTTTTTGATGCTTTTATTTTTAAATTTAGTGTTTAATATTTGAGAAGATTTAATTGGTAACAAGTACTTGTAAATAATGAAATGATTTTTAAATCGAGACAGGAGGTTTTATCGGAAATTTAAAATCTTAAATATATTAATCGAGTAAAAATTAATTCAAAGACTTTCTTATAATTTCATTGCATGTTTTGGTATTTTTACGATTATTCAGGAAAATTAATAAAAGTTCGAACAAAATTTCAAATATTTCTGCAAAAGATAGAAAACTAACGCCTAAAAAAAGTCCAAGCTGCCCTCCTAAAGTACCAAGAAGAGTTTCAAAATTTGACTCGGGTATTTCATCAATTTTTTGATGATTGCTTGAATCAAAATATGCATTAAACGAAACCACACTATTTCTAACTTGTTCAAGTGTTATATTTTCGTATGGATATCTTGATCTAAATGAGCTATTAGATAAAAGAAATTGTGAATATGAATAACTTGGAAAGCTTGATACACTTTTGAAAATATTAAAATAAGAATAATCACATTCTATAGGGCATTCTGGAAAACAAACATTATAATAATTTGTTAAATTTT
The DNA here is from genome assembly GCA_002922825.1 of Brachionus calyciflorus. Lineage (NCBI taxonomy): Eukaryota > Metazoa > Rotifera > Eurotatoria > Ploima > Brachionidae > Brachionus > Brachionus calyciflorus. The sequence goes on along the minus strand of NTPY01000526.1, from coordinate 241,837 downwards.
CTAAATTATTCAAACATCTCAATCTTTCAATTAAACTTGTGAAATTAAAAGAATTGCATAAAGGGGTATTATCTTGTGTTGCTTTTTGAACAGAGCAATTTAATAGACACCATTTTTGTCTGTAACAACCGCTAAGATCAAAAGCATCCCTGTATGATTTTGAATCAAATTCATTTCGATTCGAAACATTTACTACACAATTACTAAATGGACTCGGCAGTTTGTTTATAGAGACTTTATTCAAAATAAAATTTGTTTCTGAACCTGCTTGAATAAATAGTCCTTCTTCAGCAAACAAAGGTGGAAATGTTCTATTGTGAACAACAATTAAAGCGCCGTATCTATCTTCCCAGCAAGGCTGGTATTCTGGTGCACCAATAAACAATTTTAACCTTAAGCCATTTACCATTCCAGGTCGTTTTGAATTTAGGACGGGAATAGAGTGACCTGTTAAATTTCTTCCAGAATTAAATGTAAAGCAATTTCCAAAATTGAACGATCTTTGTTGAAAAAAATTATTCGTATTGCATGGTTTATTGTCATATAGGCAAGATATTAACATTTTTGATAAGGTGAATTTTTTAAGATTCGGCAGCTGAGCGTTCAAAATGTTATTCATTTGAGTATCACAGCTTTTGCTATTAAAGTTTTTTTCATAAATAAAAGATTCATTAATAAAAAGTGAGACATTTCTTAGATTTTCTTCAATTGTAAAATCATTGGGATTTATATTGCAAAAACTAATTGCAGGAAATTCGGAATTGAATGACTGAACTATTTCCAATTTTACTATAACATTAAACTGTAAATAATTGATTATAATCAAAACAACCGTATTGATGCAGTATGAAAAAAAGCAAATAAAAATTACAATCCAAAATATTCTAAGAACTGTGTGTTTAGCTCTTAAGGCATTTGGTATTCCATGAATAGTACTTGATTCGACAATGTCTCGAAGTTTTTGAGAATAAAGTTTTTTTTCCATTTTTTTAATAAAAAAACTTTTGTTTCTTTCTTTTATATACAAGCTTTATTTGAGAAAAATTGACCTAGAATATCAAATGAAAAAATAAGTGGAGTATAATTTTAAATATCCAGCAACTTTTTTTCATTCCAAAATTTTTAATTTAAAACTGTTTTAATTAAATTACAAGACTTTTTCTCAGGAAATTTAACTTCATTTGTTATGAATTTAAAAATGCTTTTCAAAGTCTAATTCATTTGCAAAAAAAGTCTTAATCGTTATTTGTTAATTTTTTCTTGTTTATATAAGACTTAAATTTAATATAAAAAACTTATTTTTATAATAAATCAAATAATAAAAAAAATTTATTATTTATTTTATTTAAAAAAATAGTTTCCGAAATTCCCAGGCTGTTAGGAATGGAGCTTAGTCCTACCTTTCAGCCTATTATTTTGGACAAAACTGACCAGAAATTTTTCTACTTTTTTAAAAATTAAATTTAAATTTTTTACGTAAATTTTAGTTAAAAAAAGTTAAAATTGTAAAAAAATTGAAAAAAAAATCGGAAATTTTTATTTATGAATTTTCAAAAAAGAATCTATTTTTTGAATTTTATTTTTATTTTTTTTTATTACTATTTTTTATATGAATTTACTTTTTTTTACTAAATTTTTACGTAAAAAATTTTAATAAATTACCTGTTTTACCAAAAATTAGGCTTTTTGGCTGATCAATCGCTTTATTGTGTTGGAAGTCACACAAACACACTACAGAATTAATGATTAATTAATTTAAGGCAAGCACTTAAGAAAAAATTAAAAATAAAAAACTTTAATAAAACTTTTATTTTTCAATTATTAACAAAAATAAATTAAATAAATTTTATATTTAAAAAAAAAATGGCTGTATTTACAAATTTAAAAAAAAGTCTATAGTGAAGTATTATTTAAACTATTATTTGCTAAAAATGAATTCAGGGACAAACGATAGATTTTAGATGCCAAAAACGAATGCAATGTAAAAACAAAAGGCTTGGGCGAACCATTCATATCCAATTCCTAAGAGATAAAAAAAATTAAAAATTTCAAAAATTAAAAAAAAAATTTTTTTTTTAAATTTACAATTTCGCCTTCATCATTTTCAAAATTAAGCCATAATAAATTACTTCCATTATCAGCTGAACGTTTTAATTTATCAAAACTATGCTCCCATAATAACATATTTTGCTTCGAATCAAACAACTTAAGCCCATTTTCAAAATTAATATTTAACTTACATTCCCTACTAAGCCAATTACACGTAAAATCCAATTGTTTCAACAAACAAACAGCCGTATTTGTTTGTTTCTCAATCAAATAAATCCAATTTTTAACATCATCACTATTTAAACACTTGAATAAATGACTTTTAACACCTCGACTTGTTCCATGTCGTGTCATAAAAAAATTATCACCATAAAAATTTTGCTGATCATTTAAAATAACCCTAGTAACTATTAACGAATAGGATATATTTGGTTGTAACCATTCGTCAACATTACTAGGACACTTATCATACATTAAAAAACTATCATGTGTTAGAACTAAAAAAATAGGCTTTGTGGATAATTGTTGATTTTTTAAAATACCATTTTGTACACAAGCCTCATTAGCCCATCCTATATACCTAAGACTAAAACTAGATGTTTTATTAATCATTAAAAATAGTTGATTAGTTTCTTGTATTACTAAGCAATTTAATTTTTCTATTAAATTCGCTAATTTCAAACACCAATTTTGATATTGTAAATTATCGGAAAATTTGAGTATAAAATGTTTATTTCCAGTGAATAGATCATTATTTAATTCGTTATGTATTTGTATTTCTATAGACTTTGTTTCTTTGGTCTCATTTAAATAAGCTAGTCTTAATGGTATTAAAAATTGTTGTTGATTTAATTGCATTTCAATAAGTTGTTGTTTACGCGTAAAATAAGGCATTACTTCTTTTAAATATTTTACTTCTAAATCAACAGTTTTACCGGCTTTTTTTAAGATTTGAACAGCCTCGTCATGTGTCACCTCAGTTATGTCTGTGTTATTTACACTTAGAATAGCATCGCCTACGTATAATTGACCTGTTAGATCAGCGGACATACCCGGAAATATTTTACTAATTAAAATTGGCATTGATGTTAATTGCAGTGGTATTAAATTCGTGGTACGAAATTCCGGTGGTATGATTTTATAAGGAATCTTAATTCACGATATTTTACCTGCTGTGATTTTCTGGAATTTTTTCCCAGCTAGCCTTCTCATTTTTTGAGTTCAAAACTTACCAATCGAAACTGATTAATTTTAAAATTAAATTAATACTCCAGTGGTTATACAAAATTTAAAACCTAGTTAGAATGATCATGATTTACCGTAATTCTCTTAAAATCAGTCTTTTTTGTATATTTTTATCTTTCAAGAAATTGATTATATTATAAAAATAAGGCACAAAAATGTGCAAAAAATACATGTATGAAGAAATTCTGCAATAATTGTCAGATTAAAAATTCACAGATTCATGAATCTTTGCATAATTTAATTTTTCCATAAAAGCATTTGCGATATTTTTGCGAATTTTTTTTTGGCAATACTGCTACATTGTTCCAATTTTTCGGCTTTTTAAGAAAACAACATATATGGGAATTATTCTTTTAGTTGATTATGTACAATTCTGGCAAAAAAATCTCGTCGACGTCTGCAAAAAAGAGGTCCATAGTTGCCCATCATGTCGATCAAAGAGAAAGAAGTAAAAAATCATAATCTAATTCGATTAAAAAAAAAGTTGAAAAAAATATTGTTTAAATCAAAAAATCTTAGACTCTCTTATTTTCTCCAGACTTTTAATAGTTATAAATTATTTTTACATTTTTCCAAAAAAAATAATATTTTTGGTCATTACGTACCATGAACTTTTAAAAACCTTTATTAGGTTACTGCTTTGATAAAATTTTATGCGATGTTTTTAAAAAATTAGGGTTTTCTAATACATCGGTTTTTTTTTAAAAAAATTTGGCAAAACAAAAAAAAATCTATTAATTTTTTACTCTAAGCTTTGACATCCCAGTCTCTTTAAAGTGTATTGAACATTCGTCCCAAATGTTCTATTTCTTGCAAATGGCACGAACTGAATTTCTTGATAAATGAGGAAATTGTGGGTCCCTTTCATTAGAAGTTAAGTTTATATTTTGATTTTTTTAGAGATTTAGAAAGTTCAAAAGAATAATTCCCGATTTATTTTTTAGGAAAATATTTAGACCCTTCAACTTTTTCACCATTTATATATTTATATTAAACAATTTCATTTAGGTAAAATTTGATTTTAATCAAGTAAACTAAACCCTTAAAAAAATACAGGAAAAATAGCAAAAACTTTTTATGTCATTTCCCACAAATAAAATTGGAATACTTTTTTTGAAAATTTTAAATGCGGAAAAAACTTTCTTTTTAAATCACTTAAAATTTCTTGCCAGAAAAGGTTTTATTTAGCTTTTTTTCATTCGTTTTTTTTCCTCATATTTTATTAACGGGATATTCTAGTTCTATTTAAAGCTAAATTAATACAGTTTCCATTTTACAAATAAAAAATCAAACAATTAATATTAGACATTAACAAACAAAACAACTGGTTTAACTTATTTACATAATTACTTTTTATAAATTTTATCGACTTTGAACTTTGAAATGAATAAATTAGCGAAATTTAAATGTCTTAGTAATAGTCGAAACACCATTAAGTCGAATCCATGAAAAAGTATACAAATAAAAAAAACTATGATCACCACGTTATTTTTCAGGCATTTTTATGCCAGAAAAATAAAAAAATATAAATAAAAAATCTTAATCGAACTTAAGGCACTATTTTTTCAATTAATATGTAATATTTTGTTTAAAATAAGACTTAGAGAATTTTAATTTTGATTTTTGAATTCAGCACATAAAGTTGTCTTAGAACCTAAATTTTTGAAATTTTTGATTTACAAATTCGGCCATTATTGGAAAATTTGAATTTTATAAGTTGCTTTAGCGTTTATGTTACAGCGAATGGCCTACTTAGAATTTAAGTTCAATATATGAAATTGTAGAGAATTAAATTTAGAAACTTTCTATCTAGAGGCTTTTTTGATTTAATCCTTTTTTTCAATTTAGTATGACGTTGAACTCAAAATTATTTTAGTTTTAAATTTAAAAATACATTTTTACTAAATTTAAGAGTTAGTAGCACAATTTTAACTTCGATTTCGAAAAATTTCATAAAAATTTACTTTTTTAAAATTTATCCAAGAAATATTTTTTTATGTTTAACCAATTTTAATTAATTATTTAAATGTAACTCAAGTGGTTTTGAATTAACTTTATTTTATTATTCTTTTTTAAAAATAATTCTATGCCTTCTTATTTCTGTTTTTGCATTAAAGTATTTTTTCATTATTTCTTGATATGTTTCTCCAGAATTATAACCGTTTATTACTTGCCAAAATTTACCAAAAATGTTAAAATTAATATTAGAATTTTTATAAGATTCTCTTGCATTAATTCAAGTACCACATTCTCTTTATTACTTTGTTCATTATTTTTTCTAAAATGCCATTTCAAATTTGCCCAGTACATTTCAATTGGTTTCAACTCACAATGAAATTTTGGTAGAAAATGAAGCCTAATATCCATTTTGTATTTTCTATTGAACTCATCAACAAGTAGAGCAAGTTTAGAAACTTTTTTAAATGCAGGATGTTTTACTGCTAAAGATCTAAGTTCTGCTAGCTTAATATCCTTATATTTTATATCATTATTTATAATACCTAGCTCTTTACACAGATTAAAAAGGCCTTTTGATGAGCCTTCAAGATCTCCTCTCCTATAATAATAATCGGTTTTTTCTTCGTTTCCTTCACTATTAGTCCATGTTAAAAATTCCACAGGTGTCGATCGATTCATACTTTTAGCAAAAAGATTTATATCAACTTGACATTTTGTATGAGTTGTTGCATTATCAACTAGCAAATCCACGCGAAAATTTACCGACTTAAAAATACTACTGTATTTAATTAAAGTAAAGAGCCTTTTAAACTGTTCCAAAATCGATGTATTATCAAAGTAGTTTTCTTTGCTTGGAGAGATTATAGCTGTTGCACTTCTTTTAGAAGTAAAATATTCAAAACATTTTATAAAATATTTATTTAATTAATGTACCTTTCGATAAACCCATTATTCGAATTTTCTTCAAGTCATGGCTCGTTTTTAATTGCTTCTTCCCATTCATTAAGGCCTAATTCAAAAATTGGAAGTTTTGGATCACTTGTTATAAAATCGCTGAGCATTTTACTAACACCTCTTCCTTTATTAAAAAAAGGACTATAATGATGATGAAGCCATCTCTCACCTTGAATTTCACCAGATCTAAATGTAGATTCATCATGTGCTATAATTATTCGTCTATTTTCTAACGGATTAATCCAGTCGTAGCTTATTTTTTGACCTTTTTCCAAAGGTTCGTTTTTAACTAAGATATCAAATAAAGCTTTATTACTGATAAAATATTTTGTAAACTCTTCACGACATTTAACAACATCTTCGTTTTCATGACCTTCAAAAAACGGCCTAAGATTGTTTTTTTCCCCAGACAAATCCCCATTCGTAAAGTAACTTTGTCAAACATCGAATGCTGATATATTTTTTGAATTCTTCGAATTTATTACCATCATGTTCTTGTAATTTTTCAAGAGAAAAATTTTTTAACAATTGAACAGTAAATTTTGAACTTTTCTCGAAGACTTTTTCAATTGTAAAAAGTTTCATATCGTCTTTTAAATCGAGAAGAGTTATGAAGCGAAAATAGTGAGATTAATCGCGATTAATCTTGCGCGTTTTTAAAATCGAAATCGATCGATCACAAAACTTATAATTCTTCTTTATTTTATTTTTTAGTTTATTTTATATTACCCTTTAAATTAAAAATAATTCACTTAAAAAAAATAAAAAGAAATATCTTACGTCTTGAATCATTTTTAATATTAAACTTTTTCTTTTAATAAAATTTCGGAAGTTTAAGTTTCGTCCTGAGACAAACAATTGCAAAAATAAAATTAGATTTTATTACGCACTTAAGATTTTAATATTTATTCAATGTGCGACTTAAAAAGATACCTTTTAAAGGAATTTTTTTTTGAATTTTATTTTTTTGTTCGAATAATAGTCAGACAGCGATGTCAAAAAATATGTAATTCGGAAATTAGTCTAAAAAAAAAGTTTAAATTAAAATTTAATTGAAAATTTTTTTTTTATTTTATGTAAGAAAATATTAGTTTTTAATTTGTTCTTATAAACAAGCTTTTATTTATTATATATAAATATATATAAATTAGTTTTTGAATTTTCAATGGTTGTATTGGACCAAAAATACTCGCCATGTTAAAAGATATGTATACGAGAATGGGTGGAGTTTGTTGGGAAATAGATTAATTAAAAATTAAGAGCTATTGACTTGCCGACTGTCTTTGAATTTGACATATAAAAAGGATTTTTTTAAAAAAATTTTTTAGAAAAAACAAAATGCTTAAAATAAAATTTATTATATTTATTATTTTTCTTGGTTTGTCATTTATCGCTTTGACTAGTTGCATTAAAAACGGTAAATTAAGAAAAAAGATAATTGGAAGTTTAAATCAATTCATAAATGAAAATCGAAGATTCGAATCAAATCGCTAGAACTTTTAAATAAAAAGCGATAAAGTTATTCTGTGAATTGCTAAAAAAGTCTAAAAATTTTGCTTCACGCAAAATTATAGGTCCGAACAAACTTTGCGGATTGCTATGATATGAATTGATTCATAACTTCAAAATGTCCTAAAACATAAAAATTTATAAAAACAAATAGTTAATTTAAACGTTTTTAGGTGATCTTTTTGTTCGAATAACAAACAAAACTCTAGACCAATATTTTTCATTTAATACAACTTTATTTCGAACAATATTTGTTAATAATAATTACAATTGTTTTGCAATATGTTCACGCAAAAACAATTGTGAATATATAAGATACACTTCGAATACATGTTTATTATATTCATCTCTATCTTTGAATGATTTAATTAGAGATGGTACTTATTGGTTAAAAAATACTAACCGTAATTACAATTGTATGGAAATACTACGAAATAAAACGGTTTATTACAGTAAGTTTTTTTTTTAATAAAAAAATGTAGTTATGTTAATATTTTTCAAATTTTTTCTAAAAAGATTTTGACTCAATTTTATCAACAAAATACTCATTGTCAAATTTGATTGATAATGGCTTTCAAAAAGTTTATGAAAAAAATTACTCATATCCCACATTGTCTTCGGATCTTTTAAACGCAGCAGAATATTGTGATTCTTGTTCAATTTTATGCGCTGGTGGTGGTTCAACTAATTCAGATATTTTAGAACTTGTAGCATGTGGTAATTGTAAGCAAATATTGACAAAAACTGATTTAAATAAACCGAATTTTGTCGGTTCTGCATATTGGTATTTTACTTCAACTAGAAGTTTTGGATTCTCTCCTTCTTATTTAATAGATCAAAATTCAGCTGATACAACTGAACCATCAAATCCTTTAAAGCTTTCATGGTATATTGATTTAGGCGCTGGTGGTTGGAGACTTGGGAATTTAACTGGTCTAGAAAGTAATATAGATTACAAAAAAATTTTATTGGTAAAACCATAAAGTTAATTTTTTTAAATGTCAAATAAAGTATTTAAAAATTTTATTTAATTCAAAATCAATAAAATTTACCATGTTTTTTTTTTAACTTTATTTTACAGTACAATCCAAAACAAAGTAAACGACCTGTTTAAACACTGTTTATACAGAACATACACAAAACAAAACCAAAGCAGAAACAAAACCAAACTGAAACAGAAACATTTTAAAATGGTTTTGTGTCGATTTTGTTTGTGTTCTGTGTTGTTTTTGTTTCGATTCTGTGTCGGTTTTGTGTATGCTCTGTTTAAACTTTGTTTCGAACTGTACTATATATCAATAGTCGAACATTATTTACTTAATATTTTTTTTAAAAATCGGTATTAATTAGTGATGGAAGTTAGCGTTAACTAACGTAAGCTTACTTATCGTAAGCTAACTTATCATAAGTTAACTAATTGTAAGTTAACTTGTTATTAGTTAACTGATCGTAAGCTATTTTGAAATTGATATGATTTCTCAAGATTTCAAATACAATACAGTCAAAGCTCTTTAGTTCGGAACTCCTTTATCCGAACAATTCGGAATTTTTTCTCCGGTCCCTTCTCCCTTTTAAATATCCTCAATGTTAAAATATTTACTTTAAATCGGAATTTTCGTTCGGATTATTTTGTCATCCGGAATAAAAAAACAAAAACTTTGTGTATAATTATTATGTAAAATTTTTCGGAATCAAGAGAAAATACCGGGCTAGATCACGAATTCTCAAATGAACAATAAAAAAAAATTCAGATTTAAAAAAAATATTATGTTAATTATCAAAAGCTTTTAAAGCATATGACAGAATACAGTTGAACCTCGATATAACAAACCTCTTTATAACGTTAACCTCTATATAAAGTAACAAAAAAAAAAGAACCAATTAAGCTTAATGTATTTTGATTGACTATAGACCTCTTTTTAACGAAAACTCACTAAAACAAAACCTCTGTAGTAAAACAAAAAAATATTCTACGGTTTAACTCTAAGCTATTAAAATTTACCTCGTTTTAACGAATTTGCGAAAAAAAATTCATTGAGATAAGAACGATCAATTAAAATTATTAAAAGTATAAAAAAGAGAGAGAACATTGTTCGTAAAAAAAATAAATATGAATGACCAATCAAAAAAAAGAAAAATAATTGATATTAATGAAAAAATATTGATTTTCAATAAATGTAAAGAAGTAAATTCGGCAAAATCGATAGCTAAAGAGTTCGGTCTATCAAACTCAACGGTTTCTACAATTTTATCCAACAAAGAAAAAATTGAAGAAAGTTATCATAGAGCAAGAGAATTCGAAAATGCAAATATGAAGACTTAGATGAAGCGATAGATTAGCGATAGGCTTAACGACGCGAAATCACATCAAAATATTTCTTCCAAATATGACTTATTAAGAAATAATAAGCCAAATTTCTCAATTTTTTCAATAAAAATTATAAAATAAATTTGTTTTTTTTTAATTGGAACCAAAAAAATCCAAAAAAAATTTTCCCATTCAGTTTCAATGGAGACCTCTATTTAACGAACCTCTTTATAACAAACTCATTTTTTTGGAACGGAGCGATTCGTTATAACGAGATTCGACTGTAAAACTATTTTTCTAAAAGTCAAAAGAGCATAACGTAACTGTAAATGAAAAATTGATTGCTTTAAAATATTGTAACTATTTGCTAACTTAAATTTATCTAATCAATCATATCTGTATATTTTTAAATAAAAAAAAACTTATTTCGATTTTTTGTTAATTTTTAATCGAAAACTAATTAAAAATTAAATTAATTAACTTAAATTTTACATTATTATGTAAATAAAATTTTTTAATCGGAAATTTACTTTTTAAATTTCGATTTAAAGTTTATACGGAAAGCTTAATCCGGAATCAACATTTTTTGGGTTCCAAAGATTCCTGATTAAAGAGAGTTGACTGTATATAAAAAAAAAATCAAAATTTTCTCAATTTTTAAAAGAAGTCTTGAAGGGCTCTTTTGGTGTCAACTTAAGAGAGTATGGCCATTTAAAATATTAAGAGAGAATTTGGATCTTATCAATCATGAAAATCAACTAGTGTCGTTTAGCTTTTTTTAAAAAATTAAAAATCATTTTATCTACCCTTAAAAATTTTTTTCTGATTTTTTTAAAAAATTAAAAATCATTTTATCTACCCTTAAAAATTTTTTTCTGATTTTTTCAAAATAATTTCTAAAATTAATAGTTGTAGTGATATTTTTCTTGAATCAAAAACTGAGCCTAAAAATCGCACTTAATTTCGAAAAGGGAATGTATATCTAAAAACATGATCTTTAAATAATTAAAGCCTTTGAAAAAAAACAATTATTTTTGTCAAATATCTGTTTTAAAATTTTATTTTCAATAACCTCTAATTCAATAAAATCAGCTTTTGTTTCTGATCCCAAAAAAATAATAATTTTTTCGCTAACTAAGTAACGACTAACTTACGATAAACTAACTAATCTATAAGTTAACTAATGATGTGTTTATAAGGTTTAAAAGTTTTAGTGAGTGTGTTGTAACGCCTTTTGGATTGGTACTGAAATAATTTTTGAGTGTGCTGTAACAATTATCCCTTTAATAATGTACTTTAACTTTTATATGGTATATTTTTTTGTGTTTTAGCATTTTAAGTAACAATCTTAAAATATTGCATTAAATTTTAAATATCATTTCAAAAAAAATATTTATTTGCTTATTATGAACTGCATGTAATATTTTTAAAATTATTTTCAACAATTTAGCTAAATTGAAATAATTTTTATTTAGCTAATTTGAAATAAGTCAAAATACTTTGTAAATATTCTTGATATAATAAGATAATAAAATAAATCAAATATTAAGATAGAAAATTCGTGTTCTAGCACACTAAAACCCTTAATTAGATTTTTTAAACAAAGAGAATAGAGGTTTTGAGGAGTTCTGACACTGAATTAAGCTCGAATTAGTTCTCTACTTTAATTCGAAGGAGCTGTTTTTCTCTTTTTTTGTTAACACTCAAAGGCCCGATTTTTTTTATACCTTTAAGGACCAAACGGGTTTTTTTAACCCTTCAATCTTATATACAGTTTCATGACTAAATTTTTTTATGAAATAAATTAATTTCACTTATTTAGGTTATTATTAAACGTATTACGCTATTTTTGGTAATTACGCTTCAATAATTACGTAATTGAACGGATTTAAAAAATAAATTTGTATTGAAACAAACAAAATACTTTTCACTTTTTATCAAAATACTGGTCACATTTTTTAGGTGTTCGTTGCTTGGAAATTTTTTTTTTGATTTTTTTTACTTAGTTTTACCTAATTATTTTCATTTTTGATCATTTTATCATAAATTTGAGTCCTCCTATAGCCGTTGGTACATTGTGTGAGAACCTTAATCAGTAATTCTTTTTTTTCTTCATTTTAGTCAAAATCTTTTTTGGAATAATTTTCGGTTTTTTCGGATTGTCTTTATCAAAAAACGACTTTAAATTCTACAATCAACTTTAAAATCTTTTTTTTTATTTTACCCTCTCCAAATGCTACCTCATTCCCGATACCGAGAATTTTTTTTGGAATTCATTGATCATTAGGATAAAAGGAAAAATTACGCTTATTTTTGGATGTTCAAAAAATAAAAATAAATTTTCTAGTAATTCTTTAAGCTGTAAACTATTTTAAAAAAAATTATCACTTTGATTGCTAAAGAATACTCATAAAAAATGTTCTAACTTAAAAATTAAATAATTAAAATTTTCGCTTGCTGGGCAGCAAATCTTGATGAAAAGGGGTAATAAAAGTAAATTCAGAATATTATAATATCTGCGAAGGCTTTTTACAAGCATTAATTTTCTTTTGCACTTTTAAGCAATTTTAAGCTATTGGACTTTTAAGTATTAAAATTTTTTAACTATTTTTCGAATCATCCTCGACACCATAATTAAAGTACAGTTCTAACTGTTAATTTAGATTGTTATTTTGTAAAAAAATTATTAGAAAATAGTATTTGATTGAATAAATGAGAAGATTTATTTAAAAGAATTTAAGTGAGAAATTTTCTTTAAACTTTTGGCAATAATTAAAAAAAAAGGTCAATTTTTCATAATTTTTAAATTTAAGATGTTGTTGCAGTTAAGTAACAGTTTACAGAGTTATGGAAAGTCGCAAAGTCAAATAAACACCTTTATTAAAATAAGGTCAAACTTAAGTCCTGTCATTACTCGAAAGTTTTAGGATTACATAAAAAATAAAAAATTTTAAGTTTTGAACTAAATTTTTAAACGAATTGACGAAATTATTTTAACAATTATTAAATATCAACTGTATAATTTGTCGACAAATAAAATAAGATAAAATTATCAATAAATTTTATTAATCAATAGTAAGAAATGAGAGGCAGAGCTTTTAACACTCAAAGGCTATTTGTCAATTTAAAAAAAAATTGTTTGACCGAATCTTTTCCTGTTTTATCTAAAATTAGGAAATCTTTTTAAAAAATATGAATTTTATCATTTATGAAAACTTTTTTCCTGGAAAAAAAATTAAAACTTAAAGGTCCAAAAGGGTTTCGATTGTAAAAATTAAAAGCTTTCGATCAAAAACACTTAAAACTTCAAAATTAGAGTTTTTTCTTCTATTAAAACTTAAATAAAAAAATCTCAAATTCTTTAATTTGAGATTTTTTTATTTTTCATTCAACTCAACCGAATTGACTAGTGTCAGGCCCAAAAGAGGGTCGATTGAGTCCATTTATTTCAAAAATTTAAAAACAAAAAAAAAAAGTTAAATAAAAATTGTTTTAAAATTTAAATCAAATTTTGGGAATAAAATACAAAAATTTGGGAAAATTAAATTTATATTATTTTCTAGCCAATGACAAAAATGATTATAATTTAAATTTAAAGTCTTAATTAAAAACCTATTAATAAATTTTGAATAAAAGTAAGAAAAAGTTTTTTCAATGTGATCATTAAATTTTCCTTTGGATGGTAGGTAGAATTCATTTTTATTCCTTAGATCATATTGGCAGCTTTTTTGAACGTAATTTTGAACAAGAGTTGATTTTAATCCATTTGGACTCGATTTAAAATTAAAAATTTTGTAAATAAAATTTGAAATTCTCTTGATTAGCCTATGCTGAAAGCAATCCAAATTAAACTTGTTTAGTTCTAAGTTTAGTTTATTGAAATCATTAATTCGATTAATCGAGAAATTTACGTGAAGAAGCTTATGGATACAATAGTAATAAGTATTTGATAGCTTTTGAAGAGCTCTTTTCGGAAAGTAAATAGCAAGTGACATACAATAATCAAAATAAGGTAGAATAAATGATTTAAAAAATTGAAGTCTGACTTTATGTGACAAATAAAATAGACGGTCGATTGAATACAGACGCTTATTGATTGAATGTCTGAGTTCAGAAACATACTTAAGGAAATTTAGTTTATTGTCGATTGTTACGCCAAGGAGTCTAAAGTTGTCTACTACTTCCACATTATTTTCTTCAATTATAATATGATTAGGGATCCGAGTATTTTTTTTATTTGAAATGAACATAATCTTGGTTTTACTCCAATTTATATCAATGCGATTATATTTACACCAGGTCAAGAGATTTCTAATAAACTCAAGAAATTCATTTAATAGTGTTTCTAATTCTAAACTTGATTTTATAATAGTTGTATCATCAGCAAATAGTTTTACGATAGATTTGTTTAAGTAGACAACTATATCGTTAATAAAGATCAAAAATAAAAGTGGACCAAGTACACTACCTTGAGGAACTCCTAATCTTATATTCCGAGGATTTGACAAAGAGCTTTCAATTTTTACATATTGAACACGACTTTCGAAATAGTCCTTGATAAGATTTAACGCCATGTCACAGAAACCATATCTCTTTAATTTTAAAAGCAGTAATCGAGCATCAACTGTGTCGAAAGCTTTTTTAAAATCGATAAATAGTAAGAGACCGACTAATCGCTTACTTTTTATTTTATTCATTTCGGTAATGACTTCATGTAAGGCAGATTCACAACTGTAGTTGACTCTAAAGCCATGTTGATCACTTGATACGACGTTATTGCTGTTTAAATAAAACAAAATCTGTTTATGAATAAGTTTTTCAAAGAGCTTTGAAATTGGAGGCAGTATTGAAATACCCCGATAATTATTCATATCATCATTCACACCTTTTCTCTTAAATAACGGAGTTACTACAGCTGTTTTCCAATCATTTGGTAATGTGCACGATAATATTGAAAAATTAAATAGATAAGCAATAACTGTCTTAAATTTAGTTGAAGAAGATTTTAGAATCTTAGTAGGGATACCACAGATACCCTCAGAACTTGTTGACGGGATAGTCTTCAAGAGCTCATCTATTTCATTTGCATTCGTGAAGCTAAATTTGAAGTTTTGATTTGAAATCTCGGAAAATTCTTTTTGATTTTGAATAAAAGTCACTGATTCATCAATAGGTAAGTTTGAAGACGACGAGATAGACGTAAAGAAACAGTTAAACGCATTGCTTATTTCCAACTTATCATTTAAGATTTTTCCTATGTCATTTATACTATTTATTGGATCTACTGATGATTTATCTGATTTAACAGTGATTTTTGATGAGTAAAATTCCCAAAATTTTTTAGAATTTTTGAAGTCACTAACTGTTTTGTCCTTAAAGTAATCAATTAGTTTTTGGTCATTATAACTTTTGAATAAATTTTGATAATATTTATAGATCTCTTTATCTTCAATAAGCTTAGAACGATTAAATTTTTTGTAAAAAGAGTCTTTTAGGTGTTTAATTCTGATCAATTCATCATCATACCAGGGAAAGAAATTTTTATTTTTTATAGAAATTTTTCTGAGTGGTGCAATCGAATCAACTATTTTCAAAATTTCATTCTTAAAAAAATTCCACTTACCTTCAATAGTTGGATAATTTTTAATAGGCTTAAAATCGATTTGGTCGATTGATGAAAAAATTTTAAGGTTATTTTCAGTTGATAAATTTCTGCAATCGATTTTTTTTAACTCATTTTTAGGTTTATTAATTAGGAGTTTAGCGAGTACAAAACAGTGGTCACTGAAAGGACATTCCATTACATCGGTTTCAGTTATATAATTGCCATTGTGAAGAATTAAGTCGATTATGGTAGATGATTGTTTAACAGTATTCGATTTAGAATAAAATTTACTACATATTCTTGTAGGTTTTGATATAAAATTAATCATATCATTATGATCAATAAAGTCTTTAATATTTTGATTGTTGTTAAAATTCATATTTAAGTCCCCGATTATAAAAAGCGGCTCGCTCAAATTTAAGGAGAGAATAAATTCTTCAAGATTGTCAAGAAATTCTATTTCCTTAAAATTTGGTGGCCTATAACAGTAAACAAAGTTCAATTTTTGGCTTTTAACACGGATCTGAAAATAAATTAGTTCCATTTTTTCCAATAGAATAGTCTTCGTAATAACAAGACTATTTTTAATAAAAATAATTAAACCTCCACCTTGCCTTGATCTATCAAGCCTGATTTTTGAGTAAAAATCATTTTTGTAAAATGAGTTCGGGGTTGAGTCGTCTAATTTAGTTTCACTAAATAATATTAAATCGAACGCTTTTGTGTTTAAAATTTGATCTACTTCAAAAAGATGATTTTGTATTGAATTAATATTTAGGTGCAAAAGTTGAAAATTTGAGTTATTTTTTATGTAACTTGAGAAATTTTGCAAGAAATTAAAACTATAATTTTTTTTTGTCCTTAATTGTTGTCAATGGTTATCAGCTAGAAGGTCTAACTCAAAATTTCTTATTTCCTTCGAAATAAGGAGACGTTTTAAAAGAATATCTTTTTGATCGAAGTCGAATTTTCGTTTAAAAGCAAAATATTTTGAGTAGAGACAAACGAAAACACCACAGTCTGATTCATTATCAAACTGCTTAGGATAAGAAATCGATAAGTCAAATTCCCAAGTTGAAGCGCCATTTAGGAGTTTTATATATTTCGACAAAACAATGTTAATTTTTTTAAGGAGATCTAAATTCGAATTAATTGAATAAATTGAATCGAAGTAGTAAATTTTTTTCAAGAGAGTATCATAAATTAATAGGGCCCAGTGGTTGTTCATTATAAAGAGTGGGAAAAATAGGTATTGAAAATTTTTCAGGTTAAACTTTTCAAATGACTTTTGGATGCCGCGTAAAATAGAAGAAAGAATTTTATTAATAAAGAGAGAATCAATGGCTAAAGCTTCTTGATTTAATGAATTACAAACTAATTTTATATAAAAATTTACAATTTTATCATTTAATTTAATACCTTTAATAAGCTCATTTAAATCTTTCTGTTGAATAGAGTATCCAAGAGCGTTTATAACGCTAAATTCAGATGGATTTGTTTCAAAACTGGTATTATCTTGTAAAGAGTAAACTTTAAATTGATTATAAGATATTTGAGATTTAGTTGTGCTTGATTGACTGAGACTTTGACGCTTAGTATCTGTTCGACTAGAATTTATTGGTAAAGATGATTCTTTTGGTAAAATAGGATCTTGTTTTTTTACGTCTTTATCACAATTATTTAAAGTCGAACTAGTTGGACAGCTACTTAGACGTCTATGATCACTTTGAATATTTTTATCACAAGTAGATGTTTGTGATTTAGTTGTGTTTGATTGACTGAGACTTTGACGCTTGGTATCTGTTCGACTAGAATTTATTGGTAAAGATGATTCTTTTGGTAAAATAGGATCTTGTTTTTTTACGTCTTTATCACAATTATTTAAAGTCGAACTAGTTGGACAGCTACTTAGACGTCTATGATCACTTTGAATATTTTTATCACAAGGAGATGTTTGTGATTTAGTTGTGTTTGATTGACTGAGACTTTGACGCTTAGTATCTGTTCGACTAGAATTTATTGGTAAAGATGATTCTTTTGGTAAAATAGGATCTTGTTTTTTTACGTCTTTATCACAATTATTTAAAGTCGAACTAGTTGGACAGCTACTGAGACGTCTATGATCACTTTGAATATTGCTATCACTATTAGATGTTACATGTGTCTCACTAACCAAGTTATTTATTTTCTTTCTATTTAGACGAATGAGCTGTCGTTGTATCATTGTATAGTGCGGGTTAATATAAACGTTTTTGTAGTATTTATTTTGTCGCAATTTTTTTGCACCATTTAATATATTTTTTACCTGATCTTCAGTTCTTAGTATGCATAAAATTGGTCTTATTTTAGTGTTGTCTAGTTTTTTTCCAAGCCTGATAATATGAATAGGAGGTGACTGTCTCATGTATCTGAATAAACTATTAATTGATTCATTGTCGTTATTGGATTCTTTAATTCCTAAAACGATTAATTTATTTTTCCTATTTTCTCTCACCGTATATTCATCTTCTAAAAGTTTGAAGACACTTAATTTGAAGTCAAAATTAAAATCTTCTGTAGTTATTTTGGCGATATTAATTGGGTTAGTCATTTGTGGATTTAATTAGAATTTGTACTTGTCGCCAAGATAAATATGGTAACTTTCTTTATATTTACCAAGATATAATTTAAAATTTGAAATTTTCTTTAAATTTATGTTAATTTTTGAGTAATTCTTTAAGCTGTAAACTATTTTAAAAAAAATTATCACTTTGATTGATAAAGAATACTCATAAAAAATGTTCTAACTTAAAAATTAAATAATTAAAATTTTCGCTTGCTGGGCAGCAAATCTTGATGAAAAGGGGTAATAAAAGTAAATTCAGAATATTATAATATCTGCGAAGGCTTTTTACAAGCATTAATTTTCTTTTGCACTTTTAAGCAATTTTAAGCTATTGGACTTTTAAGTATTAAAATTTTTTAACTATTTTTCGAATCATCCTCGACACCATAATTAAAGTACAGTTCTAACTGTTAATTTAGATTGTTATTTTGTAAAAAAATTATTAGAAAATAGTATTTGATTGAATAAATGAGAAGATTTATTTAAAAGAATTTAAGTGAGAAATTTTCTTTAAACTTTTGGCAATAATTAAAAAAAAAGGTCAATTTTTCATAATTTTTAAATTTAAGATGTTGTTGCAGTTAAGTAACAGTTTACAGAGTTATGGAAAGTCGCAAAGTCAAATAAACACCTTTATTAAAATAAGGTCAAACTTAAGTCCTGTCATTACTCGAAAGTTTTAGGATTACATAAAAAATAAAAAATTTTAAGTTTTGAACTAAATTTTTAAACGAATTGACGAAATTATTTTAACAATTATTAAATATCAACTGTATAATTTGTCGACAAATAAAATAAGATAAAATTATCAATAAATTTTATTAATCAATAGTAAGAAATGAGAGGCAGAGCTTTTAACACTCAAAGGCTATTTGTCAATTTAAAAAAAAATTGTTTGACCGAATCTTTTCCTGTTTTATCTAAAATTAGGAAATCTTTTTAAAAAATATGAATTTTATCATTTATGAAAACTTTTTTCCTGGAAAAAAAATTAAAACTTAAAGGTCCAAAAGGGTTTCGATTGTAAAAATTAAAAGCTTTCGATCAAAAACACTTAAAACTTCAAAATTAGAGTTTTTTCTTCTATTAAAACTTAAATAAAAAAATCTCAAATTCTTTAATTTGAGATTTTTTTATTTTTATATAATCGTTATTTTTCTTCTAAATCCTCATCATAATTAAAAAAATTCTAGGTATCGTGAATTAAGTATCATTTGGTGAGGATAGAATATAAATAACGATTTTAAAGTCAATAATTTATGAATTTAAAGGGTTTTTAGATAAAGACAATCTGTATTAGCCGAAGTTCTATTAATATTTTCTAAAAAGATGTTGAATAAAAAGAAGATTAAATAGAATTCCTGATAAGGGTTCTCACAAAAGGTACTGGGAATATGGAAGGATTCAAATTTTGTTATAATGATCAAAAATGAAAATAATAAAGTAAAACTTAGTAAACAATTAAAAAAAAATTTTTCTTTGCAGCGAACTCCAAAAAAATGTTACTATTTTTTAAATAAAAAATGAAAAAAATATTAATTTGTTTTCAAACAAATTTATTATTAAAATTCTTTTCAATGATGTTAGTATTTAGGGGAAATCACCAAAAAAATCAAGTTATTATTAAGACTTAATAATTTTTTTTCAATATAAAAAAATAAAACTGAAAGATTTTTAACTACCGTATTTTCTCAAAAAGAAGCAATTGCGGTCAACAATGTATTTCTTCTATTCCAAAATTTTTCTGCCAAAAAAGTTCGTTTTCTCAGGAAACATCTCAGTGGGATTTTTCAATTATTTTTCTTTTTTTCGATACAGTAATAATAATTAAAAATTACTCAAAAAAAATGAAATTTTTAACTAAAATAGTAGCAAATTTCGGGTCATGTCGACTTTGTGAACACTTGTTCACCAATTTCGTGCACAATGTCATCATAAATAATAGTGTTCACGAAATGGTGAACAATAAAAATTGTTCACTTTTTACTTTAAGTGTTCACCAAATTTTCTTAAAAAAACTTTAATTTTAAATATTAGAATTAAAAAGATAAATCGGGCTGTCCCTAAAATCCGCAAACTTTAATTTTTAACAATTGCGGATTTTAGTGTTTAAAAAAAAAATCCGGGTCCATATTTTAGATAGGTTAAATTTCGTGTCCGACTTTCCGTGTCCGGATTTTAGGAATAACCGATAAATCCTTGATATTTAAGATTATAAAATTATACATCTTTTCATAAAATTAAAAAAAATATATATACAAAAAGTAACGCATTTAAACATTGAAAATTAATTAGAATTAAGTCGACATGACCCCAAATTTCTTCTATTTGAGGTTACTTTTATTTAAGCAAATAGGGTATTAGAGTTATTATCTCTAATTTATGAAGATTTTGAAATTCTCCGAATTTTCGTTTTTTATCTTCTAGTAAACTTAACTTGATTATCAAATCTTACTTAAACCACCAAATAATACTTAAAGATACTTAAATTAGGAAATACTGACAGAAACTGATAATCTGATACACAAATCAATTTAAGGAAAAAATCAAGTTAGCTTTAATGGTCGAAATTTCGCTCAATCGGCAAAATTTCAAAAAGAAAAGCTTCCTTAATTGAAAATTAAATTTAATTCAATTCTGAATAACGAATACCATATAATCATTATATTTCAGTTAAATAAAATTTACTTAAAAAAGTTATATAGGCCAAAAACTTAAATGTCAATGCGATCTTGCAAAAATTCAGTCAGACCTTGATTTTGTCAATAGTCTATATAAAAAGAAAATCGTTGACAAAAACAAAAAATGACAAAATCAAAACAAAAATACATGCTAAACTATTTCTCTTCTAACCTAAAAAGTACTAAAATTAACTTGAGAATATTAAATATTGACAAAATCAAGGTTGAAAGCATCGAGGTCCGACTGTAATTTTAAAATATTTATTTTTAAAATGCGAATTATTAAATTTAGAGGTTCTTTATTTAGATTATTTTTGAATCAATTAATTACAATTATTAACACATCGAGATTTATTTTTCCTATCTTTTTCAGAGAAAAAATCTAGAGCTGATAACATATTCCAAATGAGGGACACATAGGTTGTATTCACTCTTTACGTATTTTTGAACATAAAGGCCCTTTGAACAAAAGTATAAAATTTCAAAGGATTCGGATTTACAGAAATATAAAATACCTAGAAAAAAAATGAAAATTATTAACATACAGTACAAAACTAAGTTTTTTTGTATTTTTTGTTATTCAAGGGCCGCTTTTATTAAAAGCTTAAACAAGAAAAT
>NTPY01000526.1:109982-126419 GCA_002922825.1 Brachionus calyciflorus | reverse complement strand
AAAAAAAATCAGTCCACTGGAAAAAAAATTCATTGAAAAAATGCCTTCTGGATACAAAAAACGTCCATAAGCGACCCTTGAGTGCAGAATCAAGGCTGTTATGATGATCCAACAAGGAAAACCGTTTGCAACTGAAAACTTTTCATATGTCATTTTGTAGAGAATAAAATCCTGATTAAAATGAGCTATTGATCTTAATTTTTTGATGATTTATTATGCGGCCAAATAAATTTTTAAATAGGGAAGAATTTAAGAATAAATCAGAATTGGAGTGAAGCGAGTTCCTTTTGAACAAAAAAAAAAGGGAGTGAACAGCTTTAGTAAACGAGTGAGGGCAATAGAAGAAGAGAAAGTTGCATATTGTCACAAATTAATTTAAAAGACAATAATTAAAATAATTATGACATTATCCAGCATAATTATTAAACAATAATTATGCTGGATAATGTCCGATAATTAGTAAAAATCAGAAATAAAATCCGCTGACTGCTCCCACCCTCAAAAGTAGAAAAAATTTAAAAAAAACTGAAAATTCAAATTTTTGGTTTCATCAGCCAGTCATTTAAAAGCTAAGATTCTGTGGAATTTCTGTGCAAAATTTTAAGTGAATAACAAATAAACATCAAAAGTTACTAAGAAAAATAGCAATTTTCCTTAAAATTCTCATTTTAAAAAATATGTGAAAATTTTAATGTTTTTTCTAAATATTTTTTTTAAAAAAAAATCAAAAGATTAAGATCAATAGCTCATTTTAATCAGGATTTTATTCTCTACAAAATGACATATGAAAAATGGTATCCCGACTTTTATAACCTTCGAGGACAATTTAGGGTATAGGAATTCGAAAATTTTTCTTATATAAATTTTCGAAGATTTCGTCATTAACTGTTTCAAGTAGTGTTGGGAATCGACTGGGTCGACTAGAGTCGACTCATTTTTTTTGGGAGTCGACTCGACTCGACTTTCATTTTTTTTGTGAGTCGACTCAAAAAAAAACGAGTCAACTTGCAAAAAATTTGAGTCGACTCGAGTCGACTCAAAAAAAAAAAAGTCGAGTCGAATCGACTCAAAAAAACGGCGAGTCGAGTCGACTCAAAAAAAAAATTCCCAACACTAGTTTCAAGTGAACTCTCATAATTATCGACAATATCATCTTGCAATTGTTCAATAGGACAATCTTCATCATCATTATCTTCAACCTAAGAAAAACATTCATTCTCAACAACCTCGCCAATTTCACAATTTTTTTCATTATTAAAATCACTCCTCGCAGGGAAAACTAAGATGATTATAGAAAGTTAAATTACCGTATACTCTTGCAAAGAGATCGACGCACTAAAATCCAAGTTCCCGGGTTAGTACCGCATAAAAAGTTTATCCGAATTAAATTCATAATTGAAAAAACTGAATGATAAAAATTTGATGCAGCTCTTCTACTATGATTGACCTATTTTTACACAAAGGAGATCTTATTTTAAGTACAGATATTATCGGCAAAAAAGTTTTATTAATATTCCTATTTATTTATTTTTTTTAAATTAGTTCAACATTACTTTTGTAACGACACTTTTGTAACGTTTTCAAAAAAGGAAAAATGTAATGCGTTATATAATTGAAAAAAAATTGCGTTTCAAAAAGTAATTTTGTAACGTTACAATTAATTTTAAAAACATTTTACTGAAAAATTGGTAAGCTGATGGGACCTTTAGAGTAGCAGCAGAACATTATTACCAATTATATATAATACATGTTTATATAAATAGCCTTATGGTTCCTTGTTGTTACGCATTAATGAATAAAACGAAATTTAAGACTGTAAAATACAGGGAAGAGAGATTATAAAATTATAATTAAGGCACTAAAAAAGGAGGCCAAATTTAACTTACCTAAAGTAGATGACTATATGACTAATTTTGGCAAAACTAACTAATTTTGAGAAAAATTTTGACATAGAAATGTGGAACCATTTTTATACTAATGATACCCCCCGGAATAAAAATAATTTAGAATTAAATATGAATTTGAGTGTATCAAAACATGATATTTTTAACCTGTTATCAAATAGTTTAAAGTTGAAGAGGACGTTGATAGTTTTAAGTACTACCGAGCTTTGAAACATGAAAAGCCTCCAGTAAGAAATAAATTAAACAAAATTTACGATGCCATTTTGCTCAACAAAACAAAAATGCTAAGGATAAAGAAATATATATTGATAACTACGTAAAATATGCTATTCAAACGTTCAAAATTCAAACATTTTTTTTTACTTTTTTTCATAGTAAACCTCTATTTAATCAAAAAAGAAATTTGTAACGATCAGAATTTTCGTTACAAAATTTAATTTCATAAAAGGAATTTTGTAACGTTACAAAAGTAACCAAAGCAATAATATGCATTATGAAAAAATTCAAATTGGATAATTAAAATAGTAGAGTTGGCGCAGATTTAAAATCGACTAATTATTTTTGGACTTTTCTTATGATAAAGATGTTTCCTTTTAAAAAAGTAAATTATTGGTTGAAAAATTATCTTAAAAGTTGTTTCTCTAAATCTTTAAATGCGTTATTAAAGTTTATCGCATTAATGTTATGAATAAATATTTTTGCCTATTTTGTTTAATTTAATGGATTTAGCACCTTAAAGAAGTTTAATAACATCGGCATATAGTTTCTCAGACTTATACACATGTTTTGCTTGCCGAAACAGATGCCAAAGCTTGGCATTAACATTTGATTCTTTTACTTTTTTATCCCTTCTTCTATCAAAATTAGCATTCTATCATTTATTCAATCTCTTCTTTTTCTTAATATAACACCATACACTTTCAATTGGACTTCAATTACATCAAACTTTTAACCTAGAATTTCTTTGATCTTTCACCAAAAGTAGGGTGATTAGAGATAATTTCACTATGTTTTGCCAATTTTAAAAAAATTAAATTAAGGATCAGCTCTTCTGAAGACCTTGACCCATAATAAACATTACCTTGCTCCTTACTTTTCTTCCATCAATTAAGACTAAATTATGATGCTAGGACCCATTAAATTAAAAAACATAGGCAAAATATAATACATAACTTTAAAAAAATTATATTATTTTATTCATAACATTATTTTCTAATCATTTTATATGCATTATTTTACGCATTATTTTACATGTTTTTATAAAAAGAATAAAGTAATAAATCAAAAATCGGAAAAGAACATTTTAGAGAAAAAATTATGGCGAATTTGATTTTTTTTATTTCAGTCCGATCGGACTTAATTTGCCAGACTTATATTAAAAACAAACTGTAAAACCAAAAAAAAATCGAAAAAATCAAATAATTTGGTCAAAAATTATTTTTTTTCAATGCTGTAAAAAAATTAGTTGTATAATGGTAATATCTATATTATGTATGATTTTCATAAAATTATTTGCACTCGTTCACAAAATATTACAAAAAAACTGAAATATTAGGATTTAGAAAAAAATTTTTAAACAATTTATTGCTCAAAAACAGACTTGTTTACAAGTAGCAAGTAGCAAGTACCAAGTTATCTAATACTTTACTTGAATTGAAAAAATTTCCCAAGTACAAGTAAGTACTTGTACTTGAAATTTTATTTTGGCAAGTACAAGTACTTACTTGTACTTGAAATTTTATTTTGGCAAGTACAAGTACTTACTTGTACTTGAAATTTTATTTTGGCAAGTACAAGTACTTACTTGTACTTGAAATTTTATTTTGGCAAGTACAAGTACTAACTTGTACTTGTAATTTTATTTTGGTGTTGTCTAAACAGTAAATTAGCATTCCTTTTCAGACCAAGACTCCCGTTTAAAGTTTTACAAAAAATTAAGACATAAATTAGGATTTTTAAAAAATAATTTTTTTTTATTTTTATTTTAATGAATAAACCTGTTAATCAGTCTAAAAAAAAGATGTGCTCACTTGCCTGTTGATTAGCCGGGAAATAAAAAACGCGTTTTTCTTCCCGTTTAAACGTATTTTTTGTCTTTTAGCAATAAACGCCAAAAATTGTTTCGTATTACTACTATTACAAGTATTACTTGTCCTTGCCAAGAAAAAATTTTAAAAGTACATGTATTACTTGTACTTGCCTAGAAATAATTTTAAAAGTACAAGTATTACTTGTACTTGCCTAGAAATAATTTTAAAAGTACAAGTATTACTTGTACTTGCCTAGAAATAATTTTAAAAGTACAAGTATTACTTGTACTTGCCTAGAAATAATTTTAAAGTACAAGTATTACTTGTACTTGCCAAAAAAAAATTTTAAAGTACAAGTATTACTTGTACTTGTTTAAAAAAAATTTTAAAAGTAAAAGTATTACTTGTACTTGAAAAATACTTGAAGGTACTTGATTTTTAGTACTTGTAAACAAGTCTGCTCAAAAATATTCTCTAGTTATAAGAATTATGTAAACCAAAAAAAAATTTTGAATTTCAATTAGACGATTTTAGACCTGCGCCAACTCTAATAGTAATAAACTTTGTTTTGTAATATTATCGACTGTCTATTTAGCGACAAATAAAAAAAACCGACAAACCTACTAAAACAAATCGAGCGTAGAAACCAATCAGCTGATAATATTCTAAAAATAAATTCACTCATAGAAGAATTAATTCCGGAATTTTGATTACATCTATGAAAAATGGTTTATTGTTAACAATCAAAAATCTTAATATTATAATGTTTAATCACCTGATAAAGCAAAATTTGCTCAAAAATTTTTCTGAAGAACTTTCTAAAAATTTTCTAAAATTTTTTTTGGAAGAAAAAAAGCAAAAAACTCGCTAGATTTTTCTGAAATTTTTGTGAAAACAAAGGTTAAATACGCAATTAAATTGCACAATTAAGTTTTTTCAGATTTTGAAAAAAGCTGAAAATGTTTTTTTTTCGGGCATAGTAAAGTTATATTTCAATTCGAAATTTCAAGTTTTAGCAAGTGTGGTGAATCGTTTTTTGAATGTTTTGAAATGACTTTTGAGTGTGGTGATCAGGGAGACCCAAAACTTTATAAAACCTATAATTTTGTATTTAAAGCAACTTTTAATTTTTAGGTAAATTTACATAATTTTACGTAAAAACCGAATTTTTAAGAGGTAAAAAATGATTTTAAAAAAATTTTGGAACAATTTTGGAAGTTTTTGAATTTATGTCGGTACTACTATCGATGGTTTACGGGAAGTTAACTTCACGCTTTTCCATTTTCATTTCAAACTGAGTAATTTGGATTATACAAAAAATTTTATGTAAAATTTTTATTGAACTGTCAATTACATATTTTTTTTAATGTCTCATTTTTGAGCGGCCAAATTTCTTTAAACTTAAACATTAATTTGATTTGTTAAGTTTTTTTGTTCAATCAACAACAAAAAAATGACAAATTTACTTTCTATTAAAATCAATAATTTTTTTTTTATCAAAATACATGATTTGATTAAATTTAAATTAAATTTTTGTTTCAAATTAATTTCAATTTAATTATTTAGACAAAAATCAAAATTAGCTATTTATTTTGTTCTAAAAATTTCAAATTTTATCATTTATCTAAAATTGATTTTTTTGTTGTTGTTCAAATACAAAAACAAAAGATTTATTTCCTTGGGCCTAATTTATTATTTGATTTAATTTTTACCAACTTAAGAAGTTACCCTTAAGTAGTTATTTTTAGTGATATTCGTTAAGATAAGAAGTTAAATTAAAAATTTTTTGATTTCAATTTTTTCTTTTCTTGCTTCTTATTAAAAGGGTCATACAAGCCAAATAGAAAAAAATTTAATTTTTTTAAAATTAGTTTTATTACTAACTAACTAACTAGCTAACTCTCTAGGTCCAACAATAAAAAAAATCAATAAATTTTTATTTATGTTTTTCTTGTGGACTTTGTAAAAATTCGGTATTACGTGTGTTGTCTCCGGATTGATTAATATTTCTTTTTTATAAGAAATATAAAAAGCCTACTTGGGTTCCGATTGAATTTTTCTATCCTATGAATTAAAATAAAATAGTAAATCTTTGTTTTTTTGTTTGTTTGCTTGTTTTTATTTATTTGTTTTTCTTATTTTCGATTAGAATAAAAGCTTACACGAATATATATATTTTTTTTAATTTTTATGTAATTTCAATTTTTTAAGGAATTGATTGATTAGTTTTATGATTTTGAAAAAAAAAATTAAAAGCTTAAGCAAGCAAGTTTAAATAAGAATTTTCAAATTTGAAGATTAATTTTTCTCTCGGCGTATAATTCTCAAAAAAAAAGAAATGTGTAGTTATTAATTTTAGTGGTTCTATTTTATTTGGTTCTTACCTAAATGGATGTAAAATTAAGTATAACATACGTTAGTTTTCATCAGATTTTCACTAAAAGCTAATAAAGTAAAACTATGGATTGACTTTAGTTTTGCTATTTCATTTCAAGTAAAGTTGGATTTTGTATAAAAAAGCTCGAAACGCGTCATGGGTTCGATTCTCGGCGGCTGTTAAATTTTTCTAGAAACTCCAAAATATTGTCTAATTGAAATTTACAGCTTTTACATGTAAATACCTGGGTATTTTCTTAGTTCGCGTACGTATATCGTACACGTGAATTTTCTTAATAGAATTGTATGTCAAAATCATTACAGTGAAATGCTGATTTAATGAACCTCGGTTTTAAAACATAATTAAGTTCACAAAATTGAGAGTTCATAAAATCGGAAACCAGATTACTTACATTTACATTTACATAAGTGCGAGTTCATAAATTCGAAGATACATAAAATCCGGGATACGCGGTATTTACAATTATAAAAAAAGTTTTTAGGAAAAGAGCACCCTATAAACTGCTTATTTTGTCTTTCAAAATAACAATTTTCTAATCAAAATTTTACGATATTTTACGTAATTTTCTGTAAATATTAGTAAAATTTCAGCAAACTAGTAAAAATTTGTAAAATTAATTATAAAAATAAAAATGAAAAATATTATTAGGGAAAAACTTTATTAACAATTCGCGACGTTTCGGTAAAACGAAGTTACCGAAACGTCGCGTTAGTTTTTGCAATTACATATAATTGCAAAAATACCCCACTAAAAATCATACGTTTCAAATTTGAAATATTATAATTTTTTTTTTTCTATTATTTTTATTTTCAATTTTTATTTTCAAATTCCTTGTTTTTCCTTTTAATTCCTTTTAGATAAATTAACAGCTTGATAATGGTAACTTCGTTTTACCGAAACGTCGCGAATTGTTAATAAAGTTTTTCCCTAATAATATTTTTCATTTTTATTTTTATAATTAATTTTAATCGATTATAATGTTAAAATTTGTAAAATATTGTAAAATTTATTTTTTCGGAAGGATTTAGTGAGCGATAGAGGTAAAGCTTGGTCAAAAACTTAAGAATAATTAATTTCTAAAAATATTAATTTAAAAATTCTGGAAAAAACTTAATTTTAAAAAATGATAATGATATAGTTCAAAAAAGTCATTTCTACAAAGGATTGATAAGTTTTCCATAATAAATCAAGTTTTTTTCGTTCCAATATTTAGGTTTTTGGCCAAGCTTTACCTCTATCGCTCACTAAATCCTTCCGAAAAAATAAATTTTACAATATTTTACAAATTTTTACTATTTTGCTGAAATTTTACTAAAATTTACAGAAAATTACGTAAAATATCGGAAAAAAGAGTAAAATTTTAATTAGAAAATTGTTCTTATCTTAAAAATTCATAAAATTGAAAATCCTCGAAAAAGTGGAAATTTTGTTTTTTTTTTGGGCTTTTTCAATTTTACTATTTTTTACGTAAAATTTTGTAAATTCCAATGATCGAATCAACACTGTATATTGCCCCAAATCATTATCTGTATTTGTACTTATAAATTTTAAGTCTAACATAGTCTCTATAACTTCACTCATCTCAATAATTTTTATTTTTAATTAAAGCTAATTTTTATTTTTTGAGGTTAAAATTCAAAAATACTAGAAAATAATTGATTTGGGGTACTATAAAAATAAAAACTAACTTACGTACGTTCGTTTCCTCAAATCTTACTCGACTCTTCTTTTACTTTTTCAGGAAAAGAAAAGATTTTAAAATTTCATTAGTTTAAATTGATTTTTTTCTTCAGAGGGAAGAAATGTAAGAGCTAAAAAAAAAGAAAAGAAGAGTTAAAGAACAGTCCAAAAACAAAATGCGTACAAGTTTGTTTTAATTTTTACTGTTTGTTTTTACGTAAATTTACGTAAGTAGTGCCTCACTATAGCAACCCGAGGTAATATCCAATCTTCATATAAAAGACCATGGGGGAGTCCTTGTTAAGTTACACTTTTTAGAAATTTTAAGCACATGGTCTTTATTTAAAAACCAAGGCTAATACCTGATCTTATAGTCAAAGATTAAAATTACTCCCTGGTCTTATATAAAGTATTTAGCAAAAAATTATTATTTTATAATTTTCTTTATTCTTTTTTACAGTTTTTTCACTATTTTCAAAAAAGAAATAAAAATTTAAGCCATCAAAAACACATTTTCTGCTTAAAATGATTAAAAATGGCTAGAAGAAATTCTTATACTGTAGCATTTACGCTTAGTTAATCTGCCAAACCGCATGAAAAATTTAGTCCAGCCTGCTGATATCTTTTAATTTAAGCCTCAATAATTATTAGACAGAGTGATTTAAAAATGATTAATAATCATTTAAAATGAATGTTAATCTTCAGAATCGCCAGAATACGTTGATATTCTAAATTTGGCGAAATTTGAATGAATCATAATAGACAACTGCTAAAAGCAAGTTTTTACATTTGCGGTTTAGTTGATAGTTCTAGTTTACATTCAGCTCTTGATAAATTTATCTATAAAAACAATGAAATTAACAGGACTGGTAAACCTAATAAAGTTTTTCTATTCGATTAAAAGTTTTTTGGGCATGTTTTTGCAGACTTGGCTGACAGGTGCAGCATGAAACAATTTCTTTATCACCAAAATTAATTTTAAGAGCTTTACAGAATGTGACAAAAAAAACATTAACAGACCAATTGCTTAAGGAAGTTTTCGAATTTAGAATTTTTTCAAATTTTAAACCAGAACTCTAAATAAAATTTTTCAATTTTTTAGTAAGAAATAAAAAAAATCAAAATTTTTTTTTATCCTTTTTAATAGATCAGAGGTTTAAATTAAATTTTAATAAAAGACCATGGTTTTCTATTTTTCAAAAATGTCGTTTTTTTTAATATAACCCCTGGGCTTTTGAGTGAAGTTTAGTGGAAAGACCATGGTCGCTATAGTGAGGCACTACGGTACGTAATTTTACAAAGAAAAAATCGATTTTTAAACCAAGTAAAAAATGTTAAAAAGAAATAATTACCATTTTTACTTATTTTGTAAAAATTAAAACTAACTTGTACGCATTTTGTTCTTTTTTTGAAGAAAACAATCACTTAATTTTTAGCATTATTTACGCAAAATCACATGTCAAATCACTGCTGTAAATTTTTTAGAAATTTGATATTTTTTGACATAGAGAACAAAATAGTTTTCTCGTTAAAATTTTTAAAAGATGCTTGAGTAAAACTTAAATCAAAATAAACAAATTTAATTTAATAATATTTAAAAGTCCAAATGAAAACAAAATTGGCACAAAATTTAATAAAAATCATTAGTTTTCGAATATAATTAAATTAATGAAAATTAAAAATTTTCGCAATGTTTAATTTTCATAAATCATTTTTTAAATATCGTGACTTAAATTTTTTGTTACGAATCGATTTTTAAAAAGTGTTTTTCATTTTCTAATTTTTAATTAAAAAATAATTAATCCTATCTATTTTTTATCATTTATTTTATTAAAATGTTGACTCGTTAATATATTTCGTTGTTGTTGTTGTTATTTTGAGTTGTCCGCCGTGTAAGATACATCAATTGTCGACACGATTTGTTCAACAACATCAACACACAAACCATCAATACCAAACAATAGCAACGAATTAGTTTACTTTTTCACTTTTTAATCTCACTAGTTTCCAAATTCTAGTTTGTTTTCAATCAAACACACACGCAAATTTCAAATTAGATTTATTGAAATTTGATATTTGTTTTTTTTTTACCACTGAATTCTTTTCATTATTGTTGATTGACTTTATGTTCAAGTATAAATTTTTTTTAAGGGGAAAATTCATTTTTCAAAATTTTGCATTTTTCAAAAAAGTAAACAACTTGACTATCTAAGATCAATAATTTGATTTTATCTCTATTCGATAAAAGGTTAATTCAAGTTAATTAAGTTTAACTTCAAATTACGCAAGTTTTCGAAATGATCAAAATAGAAATTCAAAATTTAGATTTTTATTTTGTTTATATTATTATATTCTTGATTAGAATTAAAGTTTTGTTTTTAAAGAATTGTCTGAAATTTTTTGATTCAAAATTGTATTCAGATGTTTTTAGCTTAATTAAGATTAGATTTTAAATTAGATGTTATTTAAATTTTGAATCAAATGAGTCATAAGTTTTTCAATCAATTTTTTTGACTTTAATTAGAACCATGCAAGTAATTACAAAAATTTTTTAATTTTGTTTTAGATTCTAATTAATTTTTTTACAAAGATAAATTTGTGAATGGAATAACCTAATAAATTATTTTAAAATAGTTGATTAAATGGTACGTCGATAAATACAGCTTTAAATTCTTGATCATACTTGGTATGGGTTTTAAAATTCTAATGTTAACCCTAAAAAAAAACTAAGGAATAGAATTTTTTAAAAGAAAATCCTCCGAAAGAAGTAAAAATTGAAACTTTTACATTTTTTTATTCATGTTTATAAAAGGATACTTTTTAAAATCCTTACCAGGTAATATAGAGACTAATTATTGTAAAATATATTTTTAGAAGGATTTGAAGATTATAAGAAGTATAAAAATTGACTTCATTTACCGATGAAAAACGAATTTATCTTGGGACTGTAAAGTTTATTTCTATTCACTCATTTCAATTCAGCATTTTAAGAGGTATTGTTTCAGGAATAAATTTTTTCTGAAGTAAAAATTTCTACAATTTTTAACATTTTTGCTACATCCAAAAATACAGAAAAAATTTTTTTTTTATTATGAAACTTTTTTCCAGAATTAATTTTATTTTGACTTAGTTTGATTTAACAAGTATTGTGTTCTCATTAAAATGGTGTTATTATATATATTTTCGCTGATAAAAATAAAAAGAGGCCAGAAGTTTCGGACTATGATTAATATTTTTAAAGAATATACAAATATCTAGGATGGATATTTCCAGATTTACACTCGGTGTAACTTTTGAAAAAAATTTAAGGTGTGTTTATTAAAGCATACATTAAAATCCTTGGCAGTGTGAAATTTTATTACGAAAAAATTTCTAAAAAAATGCATAACACTAAAATTTATTTTGGGAATTGAATAAATTTATTCATTAAATTGTACAACGTTTGCACATTGTTTTTTTGTCTAATTTTTTGCTAAAATTTCACACAAATTTTTTAAAATGGCGTGCATTTTGCAGATCAATTGCAGAAAATTAGCAGAGACTGAATAACAAATGTACAAACGTTGTACATTCTTGTACAATTTGCAGAATAAATTTATTCCATTCTCAAAATAAATTATAGCGTTATGCATTTTTAAAAAAACTGCCAAAACCGTTTTAAAAATCAAAAAAAAAGAATATTATTTTCGAAAAAAAGTTAATTTTGATTGCTGTTTAATTTGCTTACAAAAGTACTTTTCAAAAGTTTCGACAAAGTAAAATTTTTGCTCATTTTTCAATTTTCATTTTTGCTAAAAAAAATTTAATTACGCAATTACTTGCAAGCTGAATTTTTAAAGAGACTACGCTATTTTTTTTCAAAGCTTTTAAATAATATTTATTAATGTTTAAAAAAAAGGATTGGCTTCAGCATTCAAGTAATTAGGTGATGGGAGTTCTATATTAGTATTTTATATGATTATATCATAATTGAGTAGGAGAAAAAAGATTTTCTGATAGAAAAAACCTAAAATATTCAAAAAATCTATTATTAAAATTACAGTTGGAAAAATTTTTAAGAGATAAATTTTTTTCAGTCAAAGTCGCTCCTTAACTTTATTTTAAGTTTGAGGAATTCAACGCAAAAACAATTTTACATCTACAGTACAAGCATTTTTTTCAAAAATATTCGAACAGTGTTCTGTTTCTGTTCGTGTTTTCGTTAACTTATTTTAGCTTTGTACTAAATTTTGCTTCCTTGATGATCCTTAGCGTTTTAAAGTCATAAAGACAGTAATTTTTAAAAAAAATTGAATATTTTACTGTTTAAAATATTCAACATTTATCCAAAAAAAATTTTCATAACAAAACTTGAGTCGCTGATTTTTATTAAATTTTTTTTTTTGCAATCAGTTTGGTTGACCCTCATAATCGAAAATAGGGTATTGGTTTTTCTAAAAAAACGAGTTCAAATTATGATCGAAATAAACTTTAATTCCTCATTACATGATCACGTTACCAACACTTTTTAATTTTTTTCCAATATTAAACGTACTTAAAGAATGTATGTTCAAATATCATGATGCTTTACGTCTCAACTTAAGCGAGCAATTAAATTTAAACCCCCAAGTCTATTTTTATTGAAGAAAAAAAAAGCTTAAAAAGTTGGCAAAATAAAGTTTTATTACTATTACAATTTACTATTTTCAATTTTATTATTTGCAAATGCACAAAAAAAATTTAATGCTTTGATTTAATTTGAAAAAAAAAATTTTGAAATTTAAAAAATTTTTGCATAGTAATTTTAATTTAAATTGTAAATAGTAATAGTAATAAAACTTTATTTTGCCAAAAAGTTTTTTTAACTAACGTAATTTAAATTGGTCTATTTTCTTTTAGACATTCTACAATAAAACCGCTTGCAAAAAAAAAATGCTAAAACAATATTATTTTCTTTTAAAAAAAATACATATAAGATTAAGATTTTTTACCGGTTTAGTTATTTTAATTTAAATAAAAACCATATGTACTTAATCTAACTAGAAAATCGATAAATCTTAATTTCGTATCTGACTTTTAGGCTTTAGTTTTTTTTCAATAAAAATACAAAATTGGCTATTTTTTATTTCTTATCGACTTATTTAGCAGACAAAGCAAAATAGAGAGTTTTCTATTTTGATTTGTTGTTTACGGTTAAATAAGTTAAGTAATCTTATTATTTTATTTTTTTTAAAGAAAAATATATTCTCCTTAAGCCTAATTAAATTGTTAGTGAGCATTTGATTTGAAAAGTCACTCAAAAACGGGACAAACTTAAACCTAAAAAAATGTCTTTATTTTTTATTATTTTGTTGGGCTTGTTTATCTATTTTTTTTTAATTAAAAAATTTTGAAAATAAAATAAATAACCCAAAAGCTATTTATTTTATTTTTAAAGCGAAATTCATGTCAAAAACTATTCGTCGTTCGTTTACATTATCGTTATCTATGTTGTTTTAAATTAAACGAAGCAACAAGTGTCACTAAAGTTTTTCAAATCAGTTCAACAAAAGGTGTTTAAACAAAATTTAATTAAAAAAAATTTGCTATTAGTTATAGTAAAGTATCTAAATCAAATTTATTTTAGATATTTTTGAATATTTAAAAAAATTTCAAAATAGATCGAATCTATTAGCAGATTTTATCAGTTTTTTTTATTTGAAAAAATTTAGGTCAAGTAAAACAAGGGCATTTTGTACTACTTGGGTCTGGTTTAAAATAAGTTTATTTAAATTAGTCATTTGAGAGATTACAGTTACAATTCGAGACAGTTTTGTTGAGAATGAGAAAAATTTTAAAGGACAATCTTTACGATTTGAAATTTAATTAGAAAAATAAAAAAAATTTTTTCTCTTTTTTAAATTTCTTTGTCAAAGCTGGTTTACACTAATCACATTTTCTTATCAGTTGTATTTATTTTAGAAATTAAATGATAAATTAATCATAAGCTAAAAATCAAAAAGCTTTGTTTTAAGAGTGAATTTAAATTATTTTTTTCTATTTGAAAAAAAAAAACAATGGCAAAGTAAATATCTATTCAAATAATTATCGGAAAATATACATAATATTTTTTTTTATTAGATTTTTTGTTGTTGTTGATGTTGTTTAACAGAATTTTACAAATTTTAATTGGAAAAAGTAAAATTTAAAAGTATTAATTCATTTTGGTTTTTATTTTAATTTTGCTTTACGTTTAATAATAATTTCTAAAATAAATGTCGCAATTGAATGTATTCAAATGACTTAATTTATTACAGTCAAACCTCTTTAATCCGAACAGAAAGTATTTCAAAAAATAGATTCGGATTAACGAAAATTCGGATTATGCCATAATCCGAAAAATGAGAAAAAATAAAAAATATTCGGATAAATCAAAAATTACCTCATTTTTTTTACCTAAATTAACGAATTTCGAAAAAGAAATAAAAATGGACAATTTTAGCGCAAAACTTTTATGTAATTAAATTTTTTTATTCTAATTAGTTATTATTTATTTTAACCTGAATATTTAGGAGCTTTTTTATCTAATTTATTTATTGGATAATTACTTAATTTCATTTAAAATTTAACTTTATATATTTAATTTTGAACTTTTGACTTTTGATAAAAATAAAACAAAAAAAAAATTATCATTTTTATAATCGATTACAATTTATATAATCATTAAAAAAGCTTTTTTTATAAATTTTGAAACATTTTTTCGCATTTAAAGTTAAATTTATCCTAAAAATTTATTCGGATAAACGAAATTGATTTTTTTCGGATTAAAGAGTAGAAAACCAGTGAATTTTACAAAAAACAGCTTTTTTTCTATAGGTTTTATTCGGATAAACGAATTTTTCGGATTATCGAAGTTCGGATTAAAGAGGGTTGACTGTATTTATTTAACAAACAAGAAGCAAAAAACTAAAGCAATTAGCTTCATTAGACAGTTCCGTTCTAGGTTTTTTGTTAAAATAACTTCTGTGAACTAAGGACTGTGAAG
This sequence comes from Brachionus calyciflorus, assembly GCA_002922825.1. Classification (NCBI taxonomy): domain Eukaryota; kingdom Metazoa; phylum Rotifera; class Eurotatoria; order Ploima; family Brachionidae; genus Brachionus; species Brachionus calyciflorus. The sequence goes on along the minus strand of NTPY01000526.1, from coordinate 111,404 downwards.
TTTATTTATATTCACTCATTTCAATTCAGCATTTTAAGTGCTATTTTTTTACAGTATAAATTTAAATTTCTATAATTTGTAACATTTTTGCTTTTATAAAAATTTTGTTTTTAACTCTATGTTGAGTGGAAATTTTTTTTTTTCAATTAGATTCTTTTGATGTACAATTATACTTAAAAAAGGCCAGAGAATAGAACCTATGTTCTTAATAAATTTTGCTGAAAATCAATTCGAATTAATCCCTTACTTAAATTAGGAGATTAAAGATGTTTATGTCCTTTTTTTTAATATGTACACTTTTTGTACATTTTTTATTCAGACTTTGCAAATTCCCTGCTAAAATTGCACAAATATTTTCTAATCCTATGTAATGACGTGCATTTTGCAGAGAAATTGCAGAGGTTGAATAACAAATGTACAAATTGTGTACATTCTGGTACAATTTAAAGAATAAATTTATTCCATTCACAAAAAAAGTTATAGCCGTTTATATTTTTGTTCAAACAAATTTTTGTAACAGAAATTCAGATAGCCCTTCTTACATTTCTATTTGTAAAAATTAGATGGAAATTTTCTGCAAAAAGGAATTCTTGCTCATTTGCTCATGGTCAAATTGAACTAGATATTTAAATTATGCAACAAACATCAAAAATTTTAATTGAAGCTCTGCGATTAAATTAAAATTTACAATCAAAAATTATTAAGTTTTAGTAAAAAAAATATTTTTTATTATGACGTGTATGGTCTTACTGGCGCTAACTAACTCATCTCTAACTTTATCAGAATTAAAATAACTTTCGATAGTAATCGAGTCCTGTAAATTATAATTTTGCTAACAATTAAATAGCTCTTGAAATTTATCATCAAAATAAGAAATTTATATTAGAAAAATCTTTAGTTTAATCTATTCTTCAGAATCTCTCTTATCAAAGTCTGAGGAAGAAACTTTAAATTTCAAAAGCTTTGCTTTTATAAAGTAGAATCAGCAATCAACACCAAAATACACAGCTTGAAGATAACCAATTGATAGGGACCGCCAGTTGCATTGGATAATAAAAAAATGCTAATTTAAAAAAAAATTTATTTCTTATTTTTCTAAAATCCAATAGAATTAGACCAAAATTTTCAAAAATATTGTCCCAATATTAAAATTTAAATTGAGAGGAGTTTAGTAAATTGAATTAAGATTAACAACCTGTGTCTTCGAATTTAAATAGAAGACCAATGCTAGCTTGACTTGTAACAAAATTACTTTGGAAAATAAGTGTCATTCTCTGGCTTTTTTTGAATAAAATTGTAGTGACTTTTTTTGATTGATATATTCTCCTAACTTTCTGAAATAATACCTTAAATATTTTTAATATTTTCTTCCTATAGCCACTCAATTTTAAATCTTTGATTTATTAAGTTGTTTCTTAAGTA
>NTPY01000526.1:78793-88919 GCA_002922825.1 Brachionus calyciflorus | reverse complement strand
TTGGTTAATTTTTAACAAAAAACGTTAAAAAAGGTAAATTATGGATAATTTATTGAAAATTAAATAAGCTAGTTATAAACAAAAAAAGGATCCTCTTAAGTTTCCTCATAAACAAATATTTTAACAATGTTTTTTTAAAATGTTTTAAACGTTTTTTTTGAGCATAAACATTGTCTAAACCACCTCTTAATTATTTTTATATTTAGAAGCCTTTTTAAGCTGAAAAAAGTTTACGAAAACACGAACAGAAACACAACACTGTTCGAACATGATCGAAAACTTGTTGGAAAATACCGTAGTGCCTCACTATAGCGACCCGAGGTAATATCCAATCTTCATATAAAAGACCATGGGGGAGTCCTCGTTAAGTTACACTTTTTAGAAATTTTGACCCCACGGTCTTTTATTAAAAACCAAGGCTAATACCTGATATTATAATCAAAGACTAAAATTACTCCCTGGTCTTATATAAAGTATTTAGCAAAAGATTATTATTTTGTAAATATCTTTATTCTTTTTTAACACTTTTTTCACTATTTTCAAAAAAAGAAATAAAAATTTAAGCTATCAAACACATTTACTACTTAAAATGATTTAAAATGACTAGAATAAATAATATATATTAGAGAGAGTGGTTTATAATTGATTGAATACTCATTTAAAAATAATGTTAATCTTAAGTCGCCAGGATACGTTGATATTCTAAATATTGTAAAATTTAAATCAATTTCAATACACAACTGCTAAAAGCAAGCTTTCACATTTTAAGTTTAGAAGCAGAATGATTTTTCAGGCAAAAAATCATAAAGACAAAATCAAATCGTTCAATTTTTTAATAAGAAATAAAAAAAATCAAATTCTTTTTTTTAAAAATTTTAAAATTTCGATACATTAATTGGTTCGGGGAATCTCACTTTTTTAATAAACTAGAGGTTTAAATTAAATTTCAATAAAAGACCATGGTTTTCTATTTTTCAAAAATGTCGATTTTTTTAATATAACCCCTGGGTTTTTGAGTGAAGATTAGTGAAAAGACCATGATCGCTATAGTGAGGCATTACGGTATCTAATTTAGACCATTTTCTGGGCCTTTTTGAGTAAAATTGTACACCAAAAAAATCTAATTGAAAAAAAAAACCTACCAAATAAATTATTTAACATTTAGGTTTTAGAGCTCTCTCCTTGAGTTCTGTATTGTACAAATTTCAGAAAGTTCTCGGTTATGTCTAAACACAACCCCCTCAACTTTTTGCAAAAACAACACCCTCTATAAACCAGTCAAAAAATAAGAAAAAAATTTTTTTTTTTGAATTTAGATATGTAATCCCCTTGGGATTAAGCTAGTAATTTTCGTCGGCTATGAAAATATATTATGCAAGAGCAGACAATTTAATTCATGAAAATAAGTTTGTTAGAAAAAAAAGATAATAAATAAATAACCGAGTCGGGATAGGAAAAAATTAAAAAATTCTTTTCAAGATTATTGTTTTATTCATCAAAACAAAAAAAATTGAGTTGCTTAGTTTGATTATTCTTACCGACAAAAATACCGTTCCTGGTAAAAATCCGAGTTCGAATTTTTATTCGTATCCCAATTCTGATTACAGATTCAGCTTCCTTGAGAAAAATTTTTTTTCGAAAAATCTTAAGTTTTTGAGAGGGTGTTGTGTTTTCTAGGAAAAAAAATTGTTTTTTGAATTTTTTCCTTATGATAGACCTAACTTAAAATTTACGTTACTTAAAAAATACGTTTTAAAATATGCAGAATCCAAAAATGAAGGCTGTTTGTGAAGGTTATATAAGAGTTGCCCGAGTGTTTAAGTGTGTTTTAGTTTTTAAAACATATTTATTTAATTTTCTCAAAACAGAAACCCAATTATAGCCGACGAAAATTACTAGCTTAATCCCAAACGGGATTACATATCTAAATTCAAAAAAAAAAAATTTTTTTCTTATTTTTTGACTGGTTTATAGAGGGTGTTGTTTTTGCAAAAAGTTGAGGGGGTTGCGTTTAGACATAACCAAGTTCTCCTGTTAAATCTTTTAAAATTATCTAAAAATTATTTTTCAAATTCTCGAAGAGTTCTCATAAGAGTATTTTACGAGATTTTGACATGGAGTATTGACGTGTCTTAATGGGACTCTCACTGAAAGAAAGTTTTTAGATAATATTGTTTAATTGTAATATTGGTAATTAAATTATCTACAAAGGTCTTTTAAATTTGGTTTTTAGTCGAATAAGATATTTTCAATTTGTTTTTATTTGCATTTAAGTTTATTGAATCGTAATTTTCATTCTTTCTTCCGATTCCTCTACAAAAAATGATGAAGAAATATTGATTTAAAAAATGATAAAATTTTAAATTTAAACTATCAAGGACGCCGTATCCTTAAAATTTTACAAACTTAAACATTTAAAAATTTACAATGTTACAATTTTCCTTAACATTTAAAGAAGTAAACTGTTGAATTGTTCAATAGATCAACTGATCATATCTTTAAAGCGCCGTTTTTCTTATTGAAAGATCGCCAATAAACTTTTCACGAAATATTTCAATCGAGTATATTTAGAATTTTTTGTTAAGAAGTTTTTTCAAAAATAGAAATTTTATTTAGCTATAAAAGTTCGAATTTTTTCCTGGTCCAATTATGGAAAATTAATTTTTTTTTAAAGTGCTTATTTGTTTAAAAGCAATTAAAGTCTGTTTTAGTTAGCTTGAAAATTTTCAAAATTCAAAAAGCTATTTGCGTCAATTTTAAAGTTTTAACTTTATTGCAAAGTTTATTTTTTTTAAGGCAATTAGTTTTATTATTTATAAATTTATGAGTAAACAAAATAATTACATAAATTAAATATTTTTTAGGTCAGTATTTTAAAAGGAGCTACAGAATACTTAGGATTGAGAACCTTTCTTTTTTTTGGGGGGGATTCTTCAAAACACTGATTTATATCAAAAACCTAAACTCATTGTTAGTCTCTGGTTAACGGTACAAAAAAATTACTTTTGTACAGTTACAAAAGCAATTTGAACCGAAAGTCCTGGCTATAAGTTTATCGAAGTTTCCAACCTCAAATATTTATAAAAAGTTTTATTTACCCTTAAACAACATATCCAGCTCAATAAAGCCAAAGCTTAGATATGTTTAAAAACTTTTTGAACATTTTTAAGGTTGATTTTATGTGCTTCATTTCATTTTTACCAAAGTTATTATAAACTTAGTTCTGCATAGTAATTTTGTAATACAGTAAAGTTAATGAAAACATGAACAATGTTTAGACAGTGTGCAAACGGTTTTGAAACAAAAACAAAAAAAATCCAACGCAACTCATAAAAATTTTAAAAAATATTTATTTCTATTTGGAAATCATTCCAAAACTTGTTTTTAAATTTTCATTTGTTGTTTTGTTTTTGTGTTTAAACAATGTTTATACCAGAGTTGGTCAAAAGTCAAAGTTAAGTAAACACTTAATTAAGATTTTTTTTTTAAATAAAGTAAAGTTTTGACTTTGACTTTTCGGAAATATTTTCATCAAGTTAAAGTCTGACTTTGACTTTCAAAAAATTATTTATGAAAGTAAAAGTTAATATTTGACTTGATTTTTATCTTGACTTTTGACCAATTCTGGTTTATACAAATCGTTAACTTTGTTAATCAATTTAAAAGATTGGAACTTTTAATCTTGAAGTTAACTATAAATTTGAATTTTTTTCAATATTTAGAAAATAAGATAGTAGAAGTAATTACGAATGCGTTTTATTTTAATTTGATTCATAATCAAATGTCCAGATGCTCGAATTATGATTGTTTAAATACAAAAATAAACAAATCGTGTCATTATTGCCATACGCCATATTGCTCTCGTATATGTCGTCAAATAGAATGGGAATATCATAAAACAGTGTGTTCTTCATCGAGACTAGCTTGGTATAGTAAAAGACTTCTAAGCAAAATTGGACGTAAAAAACAATTGAGACACGAACTGAGCAAAATAGCTCTAACTGCATTTGATAATTTTAATTCAAAAGGTTTCGTATGGCTCGATTTCGACAACGAATTAGATTCAATTGAATTTCTACTAAAGCCTTTAAATCACGAAAAAAAATCCTCAAATTTTTTGAATTTTTTCGGCCAAAATTTACTACCTAAATTCGTTAATGCAACTCCAGGTCATTTAGCTGAGTCCAGTGTTCTAACTCAATTATTTCTCAATTACACAAATGAAGAAGAAATAAAAAATTTCTCTAAACTAATTGAGACTTATAATCCGGAAAAAGAGTTCATTATGTTAATTAGTATAAAATTATACGAAAATAAAATCAGAGACGAAGTTAAGCCGAAAAAATTTTCAATTCAAAGTCGAGGGTTTACATATGTATTTAAATATATGACAATGAATTTGAGAATAAGTAGAAAAATAATTTCTAAAGAAGAGTTAACGTCTGGTAGCACATTAATTTTAACTTCTGTTAATAAATTATCGAAAAGTATCGATAAAGAATCCAGGCAATTATTTCTGGCTAATTTATTAAATGAATTTAACACTAAAGGAATTAATTTAAGAGAAAAATATCCAAAAATATATCGAGATTTGTGTTTGTATGTCGAAGAAAATCGAAATTTTACACCGTTGTGTTTGTTTCCAAGAGATTTAAATTGTAATAATTTGTTTATGTGTTTAATTATGCCTGGTTCGGAGCCAATTACGTATGATGCATGGGTGAATATGAGTTCTAGTTTATTATTCGATACGAAGTTAAACGATGAATCCACTAATGAATTAATACAAGCACAAATTAGATTGTCTAAATATTTACAAATTGAATAAGATTTTATTTAATGCACTTTTATTTACTTTTTTTAACTGTGTTAAGACCCAAGACTTGACATCCTCACTCTTCTCTTTAGTCCTTTATTATAATAATGTTAAGGTTTCAAAATTTGTGATATTTAAACCACTAAACTTTATTAAACAATTCGGATTCCAAAATAAACTCTTAAACTAAACTAGTTCTTTTTATTTTACTATTAAAATCCCTAAAGTCCAACTCGAGACTTTACAACTGTAATAAAAGAAGACCATTTCTAAATTTATTTAAACAAAGGTTTAAATGCTAAATTTATTTTTAATTTGTGCAAATTTGTGAAATAATCATGATAAATTAATGATGTATAGTGTTCCGAAATTTTCGAAAATTTCGTAATTTACTCAAGATCTTGAGTAAATTACTCTCAATTCCCATTTTATTCATTAATTCAATCTCCTTATTTCTAATTTCTTGATCTTTACTTGCAAATAATTTTTTAAAAACTTCTTCGCTTGTTTGACTCAAATTGTCTGAAAGTTCGTATCTCTGAATGCGTAGACTTAACGAGTGCCCAATAATGCTTGGCAGTTTTTTCGAATTAAAAAAAAGTTATTATCGGATCCAGAGATGGTTAATCGAGCTTAAAATTGCCTGATTAAAATTAAACTTTTTTAATTTTTGGGTCGATTAAAATTAAAATTAACTTTTTTTTTTATCCGACGATTAAAATTAAATTAAATTTAATCGATTAATAATCGATTAAGTCAAAAAAATTTTTTTCTATGAGTTGGTGATGTGTATAATTTCAAAGACTAAATTACACAAAAAATTTATAAGGCATTTTTATATGCTTATAACTGTCATAACTAACAAGTAAAACTATTTATTTTAGCTAAATCGACTCAATTTAAGCTAAATTAATCCAAATAAAATCTTTGATTTTAATTTTACTTTAAATAATAAATAATATGTATTTTTATGTAAAATTAATAAAAAAATGTAATTTAAGCTAATTCAAAATCGATTTAAGCTAAAAAAAAATAATCTTAAAAAAATAAAATATTCTAAGGAAAAATATCATTTTATAAGTGAAATATTATGAGATTCGTTTAGCTGACCAAAAAATTATTAAAATTGAGTACAGTCAGCTTTATTTATTGAAGGAACTGCTTAAAGTACTTGAGGTTTTCTATAAATTAAATTTGAAAAAACCATTTTTTTTCCATAGAAAAATAATCACATGAGTCCAGTGGCTTTTGGTCTTAATTAATTTGATTAAAATGATGTAAAAAAAATTCTTATTGAATTAAAAAAATTTTAAAATTTTTATTTTGCTTAATTTCAAGAAAAAAATGCGAATTTTAGCTAAAAATGCTTATTTAGCTTAAACTGATGTCTTAATTAGCTTAAATCGAATATTTTAATTAAGGTAATTTTAATTTTACTTAATTTAAGTATTTTTTTAATAATCTAGCTTAAATTGAGTCAATTTAGCTAAAATAAATAGTTTTACTTGTTAGTTATGACATAACTAAGTTTCGCGTTCCTTTTTTTAAAAAACTTACTATAATCTCAAATATTTGCTTTAAAATTTATATTTTAAATGTTTGTTTAAAAAATTGTCAACTTTTGTATAAGACTTTGTTTCTCGTAAACTGAACCTAAAATATGAACATCTAAAAACTGTTATTTCTATTGAAAACTTGTTTCCTTTAAGGATTTTATTCTTGTAAAAAATAATCAAAAGAAAACTCCTATTGGAAACACATGGAGTCTTCAAATAGCGTGTAATTCGTTTTTTTTTGGCGACTTAGGAGGAAAAAATTCTGAAAAAAAATATGCCAAAAATTTGTTTTATTTAAATGAGAAAAATCTTTTAGAATTTGAGATATAATGCTTTGACTTTACTATTTATTTTAAATAAGACTTAAATTTTTAAATAAATTTAATCGAATAATTAATCGATTTAATCGACACTTTTTTATTGATCCGATTAAAATTAAATTAAAATTAAAAAAAATAAAAATTTGTTTAATTAATTTAAAAAATTCCATCGAATTAGATTAATAATCGATTAAAATTCGATTAAATTAACCATCTCTGATCGGATCTTGATAAAATTATGAAAATTTACTATCTTATACAGAATTTTGTCTAGTTTCAGAAAAAAATAGTCTTTAAAAAAAAATTTTTTTTTTCAATTTGAACCATCTTCGGTTTTGACCATCACCTCGACCCTAAATTGTCCTCGACCCTAATAGAATATTTGCTGAAAGAGATAAGATCAACATTTTATGCTCAAATTTGGATGACACTACGTTTATGCTTGTGGATAGTTTGTTCCACATATGCTGAGGTAAAGGCAAGAATTAGAAATTTTTTTAGTATGCCTGAAACCCGAGCTCATGCGTACCTTCATACGTTCGTCGGTAGATATCAGGAGTTAAACGAAAGCTTAGTCCAGTTCGCAGCTGTCTTGATCGACTCAAGGATAAGAGCATTCCCAGATCTCACTTCTAGCGAGTTGGACGCTTATATCCTAGGTCAGTTTATGACTGGTTTGCGAAACAGGGACATAGCTGACAAATTAATGATGATGGATATCGGGGACATGGAAACTTTAGTGCTTAGAGCTAGAGAACAAGAAAGTTTATTTTTAGGCTTTAGTGGATTTGGCATGTGGAACCGGTCACAAAATCAAATATCAAATCGAAGAGCAATGACAAATGAAGAAATAAGAAATTTAATAACTTCTAAATTCGAACCTTATTACCAACAAGGAAGGACGCAGCAGCAACCACAAATGAATAATACCATTGAAAATTTAAGACGACATGAGAATAGCTTTATGCCAATGCAAATGAGTGAAATTAGCAAATACTCACGAGTATTGGATCAACCAAATGATGGAATCAGTCAATGAACTCTGGTACCAAGAGGACCAAGAGACAACCAAGAGGAAGATGTTTCAATTGTAATCAAGAAGGTCACATTAGAAGAAATTGTCCAAATCAGTCAAGAAATGTTCAAAATGATTATTATAGACTAAACTTTGATCCAAATAGTCCAGTAAATAGTTCAACTCCGGTCAACAGAAATGCTAGTTTTTATAACAGGGCTAATACTAATAATGTAAATGATGAAGTTGAAGAACAAGAACATAATTATGTATATGAATTCATTGGTGAAGAAAAAGTTTAATGTTTAATCGACACGGGTAGTAAAAGAACGCCCAATAATGGAGAAATTTGGAATAAAATTTAAGACAAAAATAATTTGATTAAAGGACATATAGGTTCGTTTACAACAGCTAATGGACAACCACTAGAAGTAATGGGTAAAGTCAAGACTAAATTGAATGAAGTGGAGCTTAATGTTATTGTAGCAAAAAGTGGAAGGAACCAAAACAAAAATCAAAGAGATGATTTCATCCTTAGGAGGGAAGGAGATGCCAACTAAAAACTCAAAGAAACAATCACTGAATACTGTTGAATTCACAGATGAAGAACAAAAAGTGATGCAAGAATTTTTTGATCAAAACGAAGAAATGTTTGCTTCATCCATGAAAGATTTATCCTGTTGCAATTATACTGTCCACTCAATCGACACACAAGGTAGTGAACCTAAAAGAGAACCACCTAGAAGAGTACCTATTCATATGAAAGAAGAAATTAAGAAACAATTGGATGAGCTTTTGGAAGCTGGAATAATTGAGCCAAGCAATTCCGAATGGGCTACAGCATTAGTCCCCATCAAAAAGAAGACTGGTTGAATAAGATTGTGCATCGATTATAGAAAGTTGAATTAAGTCAGTAAAAAGGATAGTTATCCGATACCAAGATTGGATGAAACGACCGATAAATTCTTTGAAATTGAAGTTTTCACAAATTAGGATATGGCAAGTCGCTATTATCAGGTGAAAATGGACCTAAAAGACAAATAAAAGCATATTGGAGTAGAAAGATGATCAAAAGTGAACGAAATTATTCAGCAACGGAAAAAGAAGCATTAGCTATTGTTGAGGCCATGGAACATTTTCGAGTGTATTTATACGGCTCGGATGTGCTTGTTTGTACAGACCATCATCCGTTGAAATGGATGATGAATGTTAAAGATCCTAAGCTCCAGAGGTTTTTCCGCTGTGTGTAATGGATACGAGGTGGAAACGCTAAACCATGGCCTGGCACGATTCAAAATCAGGTGCCGAAAGTCTAGCTATATGGAAGTGAGGCGTATCAACTATTGGCACGAAACAATTTCCTTTTGTAAGCAGTGGGTTACATTGTTTGAGTCGGCTTCGAATTAAAAAGTTGGAAGAAGTCGCACATTTGAACGAGTGTGAACCTAATTGTTTTGAATGTCCTATCTGTGTTGAGAAGAAACCGGTGAAGGATTGGGTTGTGTTTGGAAGATGTGGTCATGTCGCCTGTAGGGCTTGAAGTAGGAGATTGGAAAGATGTAACAACGGCAAGAAGGTGGTTTGTGTTAAATGTAGAGGAGAAAATTATTATCCCTTAAAAAGAATTTTCTTGTAAGGTTAAGTTTTTTTTTATGAAACAGTTTATTTCAATAAAACGTTTTATTTTTACTTTTTTCAAGATTTTAATATTTTATTTTTTAATTCAATTTTTTTTCTTTAATTTTTTTTACCAACTAATCTGAGTAAGTTTTATTTCTTAACCCCACCCTCGACACGTACTACACTCGACAAAATTCTGTATAAGATAGGAAATATCCGACAATAAATTTTTTTCTAATTTTTTTTTGTGAATTCATATAATCAAAATGCAAAAATAAATTATAATTGTTATGAAGAAATATTAAATATTTCCACAAAAGAAAAAAAATAACATTAAGGACATCGGACTTTTTAGAACCTGTAAAATAATGGAATCTACTTAAGGTTTGGAAAAGAATTAAATTTAACGAAAAATTAGAACTTAAAAGTTATGCTTAAATGAATATCCACTCGATAAAATAAAACTATTTATTTTTATTTATGTAATAATTTAGTCTAAATTTCAATAAATGAAAGACAAATTTTTGACATTTTTTGAACTAATTTTTAAATCTCAGATCACATTTTTAAAATTAAACAAAAAATAAATAAAAATTATTCGTCAAAACCCATAGTTTTTTAATTTGGGGTCAATTTGACACGGTCGGTCCTCAACAGTATGATTAGGTTTCAAAACAGAAGAGTTAGCAATTTTTTTTTTAATTAGATTTTTTTGATGTTTGATTTCATTCAAAAAAGGCCAAGGGATAGAAGTGATGTTTACTTAAATCAAGCTTTAATATGTCCTTAATCTATACTT
>NTPY01000526.1:64930-77803 GCA_002922825.1 Brachionus calyciflorus | reverse complement strand
ACCGCTTTGTAAATACAAAATAAAGCTTTAAATAAAGGAGTCCTTTTTTTTAATAAAAAATTAATTTTAAAACAAAATAATATAAATTATTGACGAGTTCACAAATATTTTAAGAAATACAATAGTGAAAAAATTTGATTCTTCATGCATTGTACAAGACAGTTTCGATGATGTTTCAATTATGGAATCATCCCTTTTCGAGATTGAGGAATCGATAAGAATTGATGAATTGACAGTTTACAAATCGGTTATATTTTTGAGTTGAAAAGCTGATTTATCATTTATCTTTGTTTGATTTTCTAAGCTTTCACAGAATATTGAGCATATAATCAAAACAAAAACTAGACTTAGGTACAATTTCCATTTTTTTAAGTTTTAAATTCGTGACGGCTCCATTTTCTTCTTGAAATCAGGGGAAAAGTATCACAAACCTTTTAATTTGTTAAAATATTTTTTTTTTCTGTAAAATTTATCTTGTTTTTATACGAATCCAACCTCTTTGGTAAATAAGATTCATGAGCTTTTGTGCATTAATTATTTAAATAAACACACAAAATGTTTGAAGAATGCGGTTTCAAATTTCCTTTTGTAAAAATAAGCCTAAGTTAGAAATCAAATTAGATAAAAATCGATTTTTACTTAAAAAAAAGAATTAATAACCAATAAATTGGGTGGAGTTTATTGATTTAATTCTTTATTGGAAATTAAAAAAAATTGACTTAACTACTGTCATTGACAAATGCAAAATACCATAGTTTTTAAATTTTTAATTTGATTGATAAAAGGCGCCTTTAAATGTAATTAAAATTGACTGTAAATTTGTAGACTATTTTAGTTAATTGGTAAAAAAAACGCCCCTTATTTATTTTAACTGATTTGGGTTCGTCTACTTAGTGTATATAAATTTAGGCTCTCTAAATTTAGTTTTAATTTTAATAAACTTGAAAAAAAATTTTATTTTCAAAGAACGTTTGAATCGAATTTTATCGAACTAACCTAAAGCCAAAAAGTAATTTATATATATTTATATATAATAATTATTTTAATTAGAAATCAGATTTTTCTTTGTTTATTTATTCTTTTTTTTAAGTAAAAATCGATTTTTATCTAATCTTATTTCTAACTAAGGCTTATTTTTACAAAAGGAAATTTTTTACTTGGAACCGGTTTTAACAAATAAAACGGTTTGAAATAGAAACCGGTTCCATAAACCGGTTTGAACCGGTTACACATCACTAATTGGTCGAAATAAGATCTGGTATACAGTTCCAACTGAGGATTAAAGAAACTTTTGAAGAAAAAGACCTTGGAGTTATTATGTCATATGACTTAAAATGGAGCAAACAGTGTTCATCCTCCTCTTCTAAGGCCAATAGGGTATTAAGCAAATTAGGAATGCGTTTGTTGATTTGTACAAAGAAACATTTAGGCTTTTATACACAGGATTTTTTAGACCTCATCTTGAGTATGCTGTTAGTATTTGGAACCCACCAACGAAAGTTAAAATTAATATTACTGAAGAAGTACAAAGAAGAGCGACGAGCTGGTAAAGCGCTTGAAAGAAATACCGTACCAAGAAAGACTTTGATCCTAGGCTAAATGAGCTTAGATGAGCATAGAAAAAGAGGGGACCTCATTCAAATGTTCAAGATAATCAACCGTCATGAGATCGACCTAGTAAAAGGAGTGAATCTGGCCACAAGTTTGAAGCTGAACCTAAGAAGACAACATAACATCAAACTGGAAAGAAAAAAAAGTTTTGCAAAAAAGCAACATCTAGATTTAATTTTTTGACCAATAGAGTCGTTTAAATGTGGAATGATCTAACGCAAAATGTTGTGAACTCAAAAACTGTTAATGGCTTTAAAGCGGGTATTGACAAAAAAGTGTTTGGTATGGAACGAAGAAAGAAATGAAAGACTGCCACAGCTCTTATAGAGCTAAATGCCGAAAGGCATTGGTATAGATTTCTATACTGCAACCTCAAAACAACTACTACTACTACTACTAATATTTTATACTTGAAAAAATAAGTATTATAGGCATGATATTTTTGTTGAAAAATTAGATAGTTCGGATGAGTAAACAATTCATTTTGATGAACAAGTAAAAAAATACGTAAGAAATAATTCATTTTTCAAAGTTTTTAAAGTTTGATTCTAGGAATTTCTAGTCATAATTTTTGACATATTCCGTTTCTATACCCCAAATTCTAAATTAAGTTCCCTAAATTTACTAAGTTCCCTAAATTTGTTAAAAAATAAAAAAAATTTATTTTATGCACTTATTTCTTAAAAAAAACAAAATACTAAAAATTAAAAAAAAGTATTATATTTTTAAGTAATATTTAATCAAAAATAAAATTCACATATTTATTTGGACAATACCAATCCTTTCGAAATTTAATGCAACAATTCTTTTACTAAAGAAAGTGAGAAAAAAAAAATTTTTTTGAAAAAAATGGTTCCGGTATGTTTTTTTGGTTATGCTCCCATTTAAATTAAAGCTTAATCGAGTAAAGGAACGAAATGTCTAATGTTCATAGTGTTGCTAATCGACTCCAGTCGACTGAAAATCCCAGAGTTGATAACTAAAAGCTAAAATCGAATTATTTAATTTTCAATCAAAATTATTCTATTAAAAATACGAATCAAAAGGAAAAAAAGAAATTAGTTAATTTTCAAATTTTTTATTCTAATTTTTAGTTGGTTCGTAAAAAGAGAAAAATTTTATAATACTAATATAGATTCAAAATCTACTTTATAAGTCTGTAAATTTTTTAACTTGGTGTCGGTAGTTAAAAAAAATAATAAAGTCAATCTTGAATTCTATTATTTAAAATTTTAAAAATAAGATATGATGATAAAAAACTCTGTGGTTAAAAATAATTAGTTTCACTCTTTACGAATATTGTATAATATTTGATTTTTAAATTTTCAAATTGCTCTCTACTTAAAATTTAAAACACTAAAAAAATAATATCGTGAGCTTAAAATAAAAAGATTTTTTTTCTCTTGTTTTATTTTAAAAAAAGCCAAGCTATAAAATCTGTATTTAAATAGCTCTATTTAGATTTTAAGCTTTTTATTAGAAAAAAAATTAAGTTATTTTTCAGTGAACAATTTAATGGAAAATGGATTCTAATAACTATACTAATGAATCTAATGATTTTTCCCAAAACCTACCAATAACACCTGTTTCTGATAGGCCTAAAAAAAGAAAAGAATACAAAAAAACATCACTCATTTGGACACATTGTTTCAAAAAGAAAGTGGCTGAAAAAGAAAAGATCAAGTGTGCGTACTGTGAGACCGAATATTGTTGGTTTGGATCTACTACCAATATGAGGGATCATCTTAAAAATTCACATGAAATTGAATTTTCAGATACACAAATCTCTTCTGATGATGAGATTCTAGAAGAAACTGAAAAAAGCAGAAAACGTTTAGCAAAAGATAAAAATCATGATGTGAGATTATTAAAATTTATTGTTAGTTCATCACTACCATTTCGTGTTGTTGATAACAAAGAATTTCAAGAGTTTGTAAAAAGTTTAAATTCAAATTACAATCTTCCAAGTCGACACAATTTATCAAGAACTCTTCTTACGAATGAGTGTAACAAAACAAAAAATCAAATTAAGGAATTATTAGACAATATTGATTTTGTTAGTATTTCATTAGATTTTTGGAAATCAATTCAATCGTATCCTTATTTAGGCATCAATTGTCATTTCATTGATGAAAATATGTTTTTTTATAATAAGACTATTGCTGTTAAACATGTGCCTGAGAGACATACAACAATAAATATTAAAGACAACTTAAATCAAGTTTTAAAATATTGGGGTATATCTGAAAAATTGGTTTCAATTGTTAGTGATCATGCAAATAATATGATGGGCTTGGCTGATTTACTAAACTCAGAAAATGATCAAGAACTACGTGACTTTAATGAAAATTTATTAAAAAGAAAGGAAATTAAACAGTTTGGTTGTGCAGCTCATTTATTAAATTTAATTGTTAAACGTTTAGAAAAAACTGTTCATGGCAATATGTAAGATTTTAAAAAATAATTTTTGTCAATTTCAAATAATTTAATATAAATAAAATTTAAGTGAGATAGATGAAGAAGAAATTGGAAGTTTAGTATTAGACGAAAATGAAAAAGGATTACTAAGCATTTTTAAAAGTTTGATCGAGAAATGCCGAAAAATTGTTTCTGTTTTTCATCAATCTTCTGTGCTATCGACTATTTATGTTGAAAATCAAAATTTGCTAGGTATGCCTAAACACAAGCTAATACAAGAAGTGAGTACAAGATGGAATAGTACATTTCTAATGATAGAACGAATTCTTGAACAGAGCGAAGTAATAAATGAAACCTTTAATCATCGTGATGCTAAAAAAGGAAACGAACATTTGAAAATAACTGAACAAGAAAAAATAATCTTAAAAGAGATCGTTGATGTTTTAGGCGTATTTTATGACGCAACATTGGAATTATCAACTTCAAAATTTGTTTCTTTATCTATTGTTCTTCCAACTTTTAATAGTCTTAAACATAATATGGCTTTTGTTAGTTCTGATTCGGATTTCACGTATTGTCTTAAAAAAGTTCTATTATTTTGGACAAATTTTTATTTAAATAAGTTTGGTTTACTGAAAAATAATTTTTTAATTGCTGCTACTTATCTCGATATTAGAACCAAATTGTTTGGCCGTGTTTCTGAAGATATTCGAAAAGATTATATACACAAAGCTAAGGTAACTATTAAATCTATTGTTGCAAATTTTCCAGTTAACTTAAAAAAAAAGTTGAAAATTGATGATGCTAATGGAAAATTAGGCAAATTAGTTCTCGGCTCACAAGCCAATAATATTTCGTCTTCATTTTGTGGAAATATATCAACTCAGCAAATTATGACAGGAACAGAAAAACGTGAATCTAAGCTTCAACTTTATGATTTTAACAAAGACATTGTGAAAACTAAGGTCATTAGTAAGTTGAATGGTTTGGAAAAAGAGATTTACAAATATAACCTAGAGGCTTCAAAAAGTATTGACCCAATTCAATTTTGGAGGATGAATAAAGAAGACTATCCAATTTTATTTTATGTTGTTCGGTTTCTTTTATGTACGCCTGCAACCTCAGTTCCAGTTGAACAGCTCTTTTCTCACTCAGGTTATAATATTTGGGATAGAAGAAATCGTATTAGCCCGTTAAACGTTGAAAAAATGATGATAGTATACGAAAATATTTAAATTTAAAAAATATTTAACATTTTATATTTTAATTTTAATTCCTCGTCAAATTTCAGAGTTGGTTTATTAATTATTTAAATTTCTTTTAATTCGATTTTTTATCCTATTTTATTCTTTAGTTTTTTTCAAAACCGAATTTTTTTTTTAGTCAAGTTAAAAATTATAATTATTTTAAATTCTATTTCTTAATCTAATAAAATCTGAATTCGAATTGATATTCATTTTTTTTCCCTTTAATCTCTGTATTAATAGATTTAAAAAAAAAAGTTAAATTCTTTTAGTTGAATAATTATTTAGATCAATTTAATAAAAATCTATTTTTTAGTCAAATTCTGGAAGTTGACTATCAACACTAAATGTTCAATTCTCGCATAAGTTATGAAAGTGATTTCTAACATCGTAAAATCTTAAATGAGCTAAAAAAATTTTTAAAAAAAATTTAAAGATCTTATATCGAATTTAAATTTCTGTTACCGAAACTATAGGATATTAAATCAAAATCTTGATAAGAATCTAGGCCTGATCTTAAATAAAATCTTATTAAGATTTAGCTTTTTGGTTACGTTGATCAGCAAATAGGATTGACGTTAAATCGGAAAAAAAAGTTGAATACTTGGTTTTTTCTTAAAAAATTTATTTTATTTATCGAAAAATTAATTCTATATTACTTTCCTACAATATTGTGATTTATCGAATTCAAAAGTTTTAAGTATTTTTTTAATTTCTAGCTAGTACCAAAGAATCATCATCATTTTTTATTTCACTTGAAGTCCATGATGTCATATCTATTTTTGTATCTATTTCATCAATCATTTTTATCATACTTTCTGTGGACTCACAAGCTTTTTTGCACAATTCAGAGCATTTTACCCTATAACGTTTAGAACCATTAATCAAATTCTTTTGTATCGATTCAAAATCACTTAGAATTGCATTGGTTTTTTCCTCTGATTTATTCATATAATCCACAAACGAAGTGTTAGCATTTTGTAGTTTGTTTAAATGTGAAAGAATTTTTTCTAAGAACTCCAATGCTTTTATTTGATGTCCATCCCAAAGCTTTTTAATGAGATAGACTATTCCTCCAGTAGCTATTCCACCAACTGCAGTAGCTAGTAAGATTGCTCCTTTAAAAAATAATTTTTGATTTAAACATATTGATTTTTTTTGTAATAAAACAAAAATCACCAGACCTACGGTTGGGAACGCAATACCGCCAAAAACAAGAGCACCTGCACCACCAAAAGCGGCTGCCTCTATGACTAAATTTGCCAAACCGAAACCGCCCAAAGCGCCTAAATTAATTAAGCAAATTTTCAAAATACAAATTTTAAAAGAATTGGTAAATTAATAAAAAAAAACAGAAGAATGGTATTTTAGCATTTTTATCATACTAACGAACTTTTTCTAATTTCTAAATAGAGAAAAATTTCGAAAAAAAAACTTATCTTAAATACGTAGTGAGCTCGATTTTGTTAACATTTTATAATGAGGCTCGTTAACATCATCTTTTCCCATTATAAAAGAATTCGAATTTGTTAATTTTGAATTTGTTAACATTCGGCCTTGTAAACATAATTTTGACACTTTTTCGAATTATATCTAATCTTTTTACATGTATTAGTCGTTTGATTTTGTTAACAAATTATTTTTTTTTCTATATTATTATGTATAAAAATGGAAAGGTCATCTTACAAACAAAAAAAGCCTCGGAGGGGCGAAATTCAAAGTTTAAACGAATTAAAAATCTTACAAGTAAACCTTTTTCGATATTCGTAAAAGTAAGCCTCCCTGTCATCTAATTTAATAATTCTTCATTGAAAAAAAACAAATCGGATCTTAAAAAAAAGAAAGGTTTTTTTATTATCTTTTTTTTTTCATTTCTTTTTCTAAACAGAGTAATTATCGTTAATTAAGTTTTTTTTTCTTTTTTCGTTAACCAACCAATTTTTTGGATTTTGTACTGTTATCCAATCATTTTGTTGGGTTTCCTAGCGAATCAGAATTTTTCAGCAAAAACCGAAAGGTTTTGTCTGGTCAATGGGCTCCTAGCTTTGTTCCTCGCAATTTTCTGAGAAAATACAGTCCATGAAAAAATATTATGCGAATAATTTTCTGTGAAAACAATCTGCGAAAATTTTATATGTTTTTGGAAAAAAAATTTCCAAAAATATATAAAACATCTTTATTTTTATTTCAAGTGTTCATTGGTTAAATCTTTAGTTATTTTAGGATTTCTAGTTTATTATTTTAAATTTTTTGGGAAAATGCACCACTATGTCAAGCTCTACTACTAACTCTTTTAGAGTTTTTGACGTTGTTAATACCATATTATAGCTTTAAATGCTTTTTTGCTGAGGTATAGGCAACCGTAGCCTTTTACTTTTTTGACACTTTTTAAAACATAAAATCACTTTTTTGACACTTAAAAACTTTTGTCAATTTTTTGGTGACATTTCTTAAAAGGCCTTATTTTTTTGAACCTTAAAAGGTTACCTTTTTTCCCTATTTTAAATCGTAAAAAGTGACCGTTTTTTCACTACGGTTGCCACGGTTGCCTATACCTCAGCAAAAAAGCATTTAAAGCTATAATATGGTATTAACAACGTTCTTAAAATGGAAAAAACAATCAGGATAAAAATTAGATTTATTTAAAGTGGTTTTATCTGATTTGAATGATTTCATTTCTTTTTTAATTTATTATTGATTGAGTTGAGTATTTTATTGAAAATTTTTTCGATCTGTAGCCTTTTACTTTTTTGACACTTTTTAAAACATAAAATCACTTTTTTGACACTTAAAAACAATTCGCATAATATTTTTTCATGGACTGTATTTTCTCAGAAAATTGCGAGGAACAAAGCTAGGAGCGCATTGACCAGACAAAACCTTTCGGTTTTTGCTGAAAAATTCTGATTCGCTAGGAAACCCAACAAAATGATTGGATAACAGTACAAAATCCAAAAAATTGGTTGGTTAACGAAAAAAGAAAAAAAAACTTAATTAACGATAATTACTCTGTTTAGAAAAAGAAATGAAAAAAAAAAGATAATAAAAAAACCTTTCTTTTTTTTAAGATCCGATTTGTTTTTTTTCAATGAAGAAATTAGTAATTGTATGCAAAATGATTTTAAATGTTCAATTAAAAAATTAATATCTTGGTGTGAATTTAATCGTATCGACATAAACTGGATGAAAACCAAATTAATGTTTGTAACCAATAAGAGGAATACAAATTTTAATAAAATTGAACTCCCAACTCATGTTGAAATCGATGGCAATTAAATTCAAGTCGTAGATAAATTTAAACTTTTAGGAATAACAATTGACAATAAACTCACATTTTCACAATATATTAGTGAAGTAAGAACTGCAATAAATAAGCGAATTTATTGTATTAATCGTCTATTTTTTCTAAATCAAAAGGTTAAAATTCAATTTTTTAAATCATTCATTTTACCATTTTTTGACTATTGCCTCACGCTTACTATTTACTTTCCTAAAAGAACAATTCAAAAACTTGCTAATTCTTATAATTGGTGTTTATTTAAATTATTGAATATTCAGTTTGTTGTTTCAAATGATGAAGATTTTAACAAACTGAATATTGAACTAAGCTATCACAATATTGACTGTTTTCAACATCGAATAATCAAAAGATTATCTCGTTTTGTTTATAAAACAATCAAAGTTGATAATTCATCAGCTGGCTTAAAAAATTCACTTAATCTTAAAGAGCACTTAAAGAAGGAATATGAGCTTAGAAGTATAAATGAGTATGTTGTACCTTTTAAAGGTACTTTTAAAGATTTTAGAGAAAGATCTTTTGATTATTTTTTTTCGAAGTTTATAAATAATTTTATATTAAACGATTTAAACTGTAATTTTAGCCTTTTTTGTATTAGAATTGAGAATAATATAAATATATTTTTCTTAAAATTTTGTAAAATTTTCAAAAATTTTGATATAAATTATAAAATTTTTCATTATTGATTAATTTGTTAAATTTAAATATTTTTAATTCTTAAAATTTGTTTATTAAATAAACGGGCTCGTTCATCCCAATTATGGCTGGGTTTGACTTTATGTCTCTTTGAATGAGTTGAAATATATAGACATTTTTAGCAAAAAAAAATTTAATTTTTTGTTTATTTTAATGTTTTTTAGCCAATTCAAGATGCCATTTTCGCAATTTTGAGGACCCATAACTTCTGAAAGAAACATCAATTCAACTAAAAAATATTATATTCGTGATCAACTCGTCGAGATCTACAAGCTGATACAAAAAAAATCTGCACTTTTCAATGGAAAAAACACTTCTTAATCCGAATTTTCGTTAATCCGTACATAATTTTGGTGAAATTTTGTTGTTCGGATTAAAGAGGTTTGACTGTATATAGTTTGACCATTTGTTATGGGGGGGATACTATAGTGTAACCTAAAAAAATAATATTCAATTTTCCTAAATTTCTTTTTATTCGAATGAAAAACTCACAAGAAATCTTAACCAGCTCGTAATACTCGCAATTATCAAATACTTAAAAATAGGAGAACTAGCCTATCTATCCCGATTCAAATATATAAAAAAGTAGTTAATTTCATTTAAATTTTTTCCCATATAATATTAAATTTCATATTGATAAATAACTTAAAATATCGATTACCTGCTATCAGTCCGCATTTTGGAAAAATTTTAGCAAACTCAATTCGTCCGTCTACAATAATCTTTTTCTCTAGATATTGTTTTTTAAGCTCTTGAATCTTTATGTCTAAATCTTCACCTTCTTTCTTTGCAATTTTTGTCCTTTCTTTATATTCAAAATTCAATTTTACTTATTTTTCAAATTTAAAAGGCAGTTTATTTTATAATTTGAGCTAAGAAGACCTTGCAATTTATTGATTCCATCGCACAAGCTAGTCAACGCTGTTGTGCAGTCTTTTTTATCTTCATCGTTTAATATATCACTTTTCGATGCATCTTCCAATACTTTAAAATGCAATACCTGAAAATTAAATCAAAATTTTTAACAAAATATATGAAAGATTAAAATTATTAAAAAAGTTTACTGAGTCTTGTAAATTTGGCTTTATCATATTTAAATTATGCTTTGTGTTCATAACTGTTTTAACAAACAAGTGTATTAGTTCTTCAAATTCAGCGGCTATTTTTGTAAACTCTTTTATCTCCTTTTTCATTTCAACAATAAGGTCTTTTATTTTGTGTACTATTTCTGGTACATACTGTAGTTTATCTTTAAATTTAGCTGATGCAAAATTTGACGCAGTTGTGACAAACTTAATAAACATCCTGGTTTGGTTGTCATCATTTAAGCCGTTTTTCTCGGCCTCTTTCAAAAGCTCTTCTTCGCTAATTTTTGGAATGTCTAATGCAACCCAACCATCACGGCTTTCTAATTTTGAAAGAGTTTTGCCAAGTGTCTCGTTTACAATTTTATTTAAATGCTCGTTTTCTTTTTCTTTTTCTTTTTCCCTTTCTAAGCAAGCGATCGCCAATTCTTCTGTTATATGTGTCATTTTAGAAATTTATAAATGTTTGATATTAAAATAATTGAAAAATTAATTTAATCTACATAAGGCTTAAATACATTTTGTTTGCTATTTATCATAAATTAGATTAGATAATTTCTGTTTATTTTAGAGTAATCTCATAATTTTGAAATATCTTATAGCTTTACTTTCGCTACCCGAAAAAAGTCACACGAGAAGAAAACCATTCTCATGGTTACTTAAAAAATTAAAACTATCTAAATAAAATAAAAAAACTTTAAAACTATCTGAATAAAATAAAAAATTATTGTTTTTTATGATTTAGTGCTTATTTTTTTTAAATTGTTGATTAGGCTTAGGACCTTAATTTAAGCATTAGTTTATTAGGTTTCTATTGGTGGATTTTGTTATTTTTATGTTCAAAAATTCGATTAAAACATTTACTAAAGAGAAATAAATCAGGAAAGTTAAAAACCAGGGTCTGCGGCACATCAGATTTAGGTGATCGACGTCGTTTTAACTTCCCACGCTTTCTCCATCAAAACATTGGAAAATGAAATCATATTTTTTTAAAGGCAAACATACCTCAAACGGAGGCTAAAATACATGGTAAACCATTGCTAGCGTGACAAAAAGACCAAAAATGGGGGGGGGGGATTAGCTCTTAAAATAGAAGTCAACTGGAGACTCTTTCAAGTCGAGCTGGAAATTAGGTGCCTCGTTGACTATACCTCAATAATCTGCAGTTAAATCAGTCTAAGTTTAATTAATCTGTATATATGTAAACATGTTTTATATAGTTTGTCCGGAAAATTTAGAACAAGAAAATTTTTTTTAAACTTGATTGAAAAAATTGATCCGATGCTACAAAAAAATTTCTACAAAAAAACGGAATTAAATAAAAACTTAATTATCTTTAATTTGAGACCAAACTAGCCAAAAAATAATACAATTTACCTATCATTACACCTTATTTAGTTAAGATTACCAAAAAATTCCCAAAAAAGACAAAAAATGGTCTGAAAAAAGAACCAAGACCTAAAACTACTAAAAATTTTACATAATTTGAGAGATGAGACAGAGGTCGAAACATATCTGTAAAAATTTGATTTCTTCTTTGAAAAAATTAACGACATGAATAAATTAAAAAATTAGAAAATTAAAGTAAAAAACAGACATGTTCTAAATTTTCTAGACATACTGTATAAGCTTTATTCGATATAAAATTCCCTTTTTTAAAAAAAGAGTACATGAGTTTGACAAAATAAAGTTTTTCCAATTTGAGTAAAGTTACTAGAATACATGAGTTTTTTTTACTATTTTAAAGCTGTTCAAACTCATGTATAAACTCATGTAAAAGAGTTAGATTTTGAAGTTAATATGGACTATTTTAATGAAGTGTCAAGATCGTCGTTTGAGACAATAAGCACTGATCAATATATACTGTTTGATGAGCCAGTGCCTTGTCGAGTTATCTTTAACAAAAAACCACAAGGCAATTATGCGAAAAAATTTTTTTTCAATGGGCACCACAATAATATTGTTGGCTCTGTATCAAAATAGCTTTGTTTGAAATAAATTATTCAATTAAGCTCGTTCAAAATAGCTTGAGTGTTTTTTTAAAAAAACAGCTTGTTCATTATAGCTTAATTAAATCAGAAAAAATAGCATGTTCAAAATAGCCATTTTATTTAATCAATCAATTAATTTTTTTAAAATTACAAATTAGATAACTAATATTAATACTTTTCTTCTCTTATTCTCTTTAAAATTAAATCTACCGAAACCTTTCATTTTCCGTAATTAAATTAAAGTTATTTTCCCAATTTTAACCTTAATATATTTACTTGGGAAGAGGACCGCGTATTGTTCCCGTTAAGGTGAATTAATTATAATATTTTTAAAGGGTATTGGCACCATCAGTCAAGAACTTATGAGTTCTTGTTTAAAAATAAAATTTTTTTTTCTCTATTTTTTTATAAAAAGTTTAGGCAGCGTCGCCTTATTTGACAGGACGTTGAGTTAATGGTAGGAAAATGGCCTTAGTCTCAGAATTAAAAAAAAAAATTTCTTTTCGATTAATACTTCAATTATTTGAAAA
>NTPY01000526.1:24420-55625 GCA_002922825.1 Brachionus calyciflorus | reverse complement strand
GCATTTTAGCTCAAAAAATTTTTGATCTCTAAAAGAAATAGCGAATTAAAGTGAAAAGTCGAAATTCTAGGTTCAGGAAATGCAAAACGTCCACACTTTCTGCACATATGGCTTTCGACCTCAAAATCGTAATCTACACTAAGAAAGTCAAATTTTTTGGGAGGGTAAAATTTTTTTTTTTGACCATAGGGGTTCAAAGTTTTTGAATTTTCGAAAGGTATGTATAATTCAAAAGCAAAAATATCAACAATTTATATAAACAGTGCATATAAAAGTTTAAATATACAGTATATTTAATAATACCCTAGTCAATTCGTTTTTTCTTTTGAGTTTTGTTTAACTGGTCACTTTGCTTAAATAAACCAACTAGTCTACGACATCTACTCATTAAATGATTTAAAAAATTCGTTTTAATTAAGTTCAACGCGTCAATATTGAGAAACATTATTATATCAATCTCATAGTCTAAATCTTTTTAACCTTAAACAAATCATTTACGAATAAATGATGTCGATGCGCAGAAAATGGGATTTTCTTAGCTTTAGGATCTATCAAATCAAGCGCTGTATCATTTTGGCTGCTGTATCCGTAGTAAAAGCAAAAACCTACATTTCATTAAAAAATGATAATTTTAATAAATAAAATTTTAGTTTTTTTATTTACTTTTATCTTTAAAATGCCATGTTGATAATATTTTAATTAATATTTGGCTTAAATAAGAAACTCTATGAGACTCTTCCAAGTAGTAAAGACACAAGACTCTACTTCGGAATGTTATCGTCTATATATTGAAAAATTACATCCATGTATAAAAGATTAGAATTTGAGCTCCAGCAATCTTTAGCTGACCAAATTTCAAAAATTACTCTCGCATATGCACTTTGAAAAGTGAATTTTTTTTAGTTGCTTAGTTGTAAAGCAAAATATTACGAAATGTTTGCAAATGTAAAAAGCTCGCTTTTTTATATTGAGGGCGAAGTTACAAAACTTGTTAGTTTTAAATGGTTAGTTTGAATCCAAAAATATAAAGAAAAGAAAAAAGCTTTTATATATATTTTAAACATAGTGTTAATGGTTTGAGCTGCAGAATAGTCTTAACAAATAACAAATGACTAGGGAAAATAGAAATGAATGATGTCTAGACTCGGGTCTTAACATACCTTCCCCCTAGCTTAAGAGGCGGGTAGCCTCTGACAACTACTAATAAATCGCTAGCTCAGTCGGTACCGTCATGAGCGTCAAAGCAGAAGTTCAAGACTCAAGAATTCAAATGAGTTCCCAAATTATCTCCTGGTGTTATATTGAGTAAAACACCTACCTAACCCAGCTTGTGGCCATCGAAACGCTACTTTAATCTAATTCTACTTTATATTTATTTCTCCAAATTTGGGGGTTAATTCTATTCAATCAATAAATAAACTACTTACAAAAGAAAAAATTAAAAAAAAAAGATAGGGCAAACAATACAAAATTTATAGAAAGCAAAATATGGTTTTTGAGGCACATATTATTCATAGACACGGTGGTATGGATTTACTCCTAGAGGGGCTCGACAGAGTGTCATAGATTTTTTTTTCAAGTCATAGATTTAGATACGTTACAAAGCCTTTGTAGAAAAATTATCTTCAATAGTTCATCAAAATCAATTCAAATAAACTTATAAAGTATTTGATTAATTATGAAATATCTTTTAAAATAAGCTTATCAGCTCTATTTGAATATTCTCTATATTTTCTTGAAATATGTTTATTATTTAATGAATAGAGACCAAAAAAAAATTTTAAATTCTCCGTTTGAACGCATTTTGTTCATGCGCAAAAAAACGCATAGTTTGTTATTAAAATCGCTTCATTATTAAAATCTAAAGATCCAATTGTTTTTAAGTCTTTTGAATTTTGCTGTTGAAGTTCGTTTTCAACATGTTGCATAATGCTAGATTTTTTTAAATTATAGATATTCTAATTGCAAGGAGAGCAATGTAATTCGTTAGGAGCATTAATTATTAAGCCGCTACTGGCATATTCTAAAATGCTTTTTTGAGGTGGAATAGACATTTAAATTTGAAAAATTTATTATTTTTTTTTGTAAAATGAAATAATACAATTTGAATTTGGAAAATTATCAGAATCCTAATGATAAAAATTATGTATTTGTACTTGCATCAAAGCAAAAATAAATAATCTGTCTCAAGAAAAAATTCAAAATATGCTCAAAATATGCTCGAAATATGCTAAAATGCTAAATATGCTAAAAAGCATAAAATATGCTAAATACATCAAAATAGAATTTTCGGTTTTTGACTCGGCGTTATTGCAGGCTTTTTCGTGTTTTAACGCTGCATTTAAATATGAAAAAACACATTTTAGTGCACGCATCATAAGGGGGACGATTTTGACATGTGGTAGATGGTCGCTTATGCATGCACCAAAACCCAGGATTTAAAAAATAGCCCACGCACTCGCAAGGGTTTACGGTATTCTTGTTTTTTCTCGGTTAAATTTTTATTAAAATTAAAATGTGTTTTAACAATTTTTTTACTGCACTTCTAGCGAACTTTTAGCCGTAGCAAGCCGTACTGCATCCTTGGCGAAGCGAGCGGTAACCATAGCGGAGAATACAGAACCCAAGCCCGGATGATCACGCCATATCTATATTTCGATTTGATTGAGATTAAATTAGAAATGATCTTTTAATAAATTCTAATCAAATTTTTTTCTGAGATAATTTTTATTTTATTTAGGCAACCCCATGATTTCAATATAATTTTGTCTAATATCTCTAGGACACGTATTAACCGAGTTTTCATTTTTAATTCATAAACAAAACAACAAGTACTCGTATTAGGCAAATAATTTTTCATTTAGAATAATTTATTTTAATTGAAAAAAAAAAATTATTTTAAAATTTATATATTATGCAAAAAATTAATTTAAAAATGATCTCAAAATGAGTGAAAATGAACCGTACAGTTTAAATGATAAAAATGAATTTGTTAAACGACGACGACGTAGCACTTTATCAACATCATCCGAAACTGATAACAAACCTAAAAACCATCGTCCTACAACAACACGTCAAAAAAATAACAATTTAACGCTGAAAATTCGTCAAAGATTAGACCATTTTAAAAATTCATTATTTTTTAATTTTATTCTTTTGTTTATAATCTCAATTCTAGCAAATAGTATTTATTATAATTTTATATTGAATCAAAATAGTTTACCGCTATCGTATCGGGTGAAAAAATTGACATACGATGAAAATCCAAAGAATAAACCCTCGCTTAAATCGTTAATTGCATGGTCAGCACCGTCGAATTATTTAGAACAATCAGACGATTTAAAATTCGAAATAAAATCCTATGATCATGTTTTTTTCGGTTCTATTGATGACAAGTATTATGCATCACAGACCGAATCGAATAATAATGAAAATTTATCCAATCGTAAAGAACAACAAACTGAAACAAGTTTTGATGATTCTTTACTTTTTCAAATTGATAAAAATAATCAAAAAGAAGCAGGTATGAGTTTTATTCTAAAATAGAATTTGTTAAGTTTTGCTGTAAAATATGCATTAATTCTTGTCAAAATTTTTAGAAAAATTATTGTCTAACCTTTAATATATACAGTACAGTCTGACCTCGAATTAGTTAATAGTTTTGAAATGACGCTCATCAACATAATCCTTTAATTTTGTACTTGAATTTGTTAACCTTTGATTTTGTTAACATTTTGAACATTACCGAGGGAGTTAACAAAATCGAGGTTAGACTGTACTGATTTGACATGTAGATTTTACGTAATTTTGCGTAAGATTAGCTTGTAAAAAAAATTCAATTTACGTAATATTACAAAAAGTAAAAGGCCAAAAAAAAATTGAATTTTACGAGATTTAATTTTTTTTCTAAGTTTTCATTTTTTTAACAAAAAAATTTCGAGAGATTATTTTATAAAATTTTTTTTCTTATTTTTACATAAAAATGAGTAAAATTTTGCAAAAATAATTTCATAGAAAAAATTTTGATTAAATAGTAAAAAAGGAGAATAAATTCTTCTGTGACCAGAGTTTGATTTTCGACGCAAATTAAAGTTCTAAATTAAGAAAACTAATCAAATGTTCTTCAATGGTCGATTTGTTTCTTATTTATAGGCTTAGAAAAATTAATTTTTGGGATTAAAATTTTCGATTTTTTGTAACTAAAAATTTTTCAATTTGCATTCAATAAGTCAAACCCTGACATTTAATTTATCCTTCTAAACATGGAAATCTATTTTAAATGAAAAACGATGTTCTTTTTATAATGCTAATAACTACCCGAGAAAAAAAAAATCTTTAAAGCTTTGATTTAGCGAAGAAAATTTTTACTAAAATTTTATTTGAGTGAGGTTTTTATTCTAATTAAACTTAATTTCTCTAATAAATTGTCTTTCTAAAAAGGACAATAAAAGTAATTATTTAATTGATCCCATCTCTGATCTTCAGTTTAACTGGCAAATTTATTCTATTTGTTTTTTATATTTAAGCTGAAAAAAAGCGCTATGAATCAAAAATGGCTTTATCGTTAGCTAAATCGATGCAAGAGAGCGGTAAATTGGACAAAGCTGGCAAAATTTATCGCTATGCATTGGATTTAGATCCGGAAAATGTTGAAGCCTTGACTCTTTACGGTGAATATTTAGAATTGTACAAAAAAGATGTGATAAAAGCCGAGCATTTTTATACAAAAGCTATAAATATGGAACCTGAAAACAATCAAGCTAATTTAAATTTGAAACGTGCATTGCCTTTAGTAACTCAAAAAGATCGTCAAATGCTCGACAAATTAGATAATTTATTAAAACGTTTTTATGAAATACCTATTAGTAATGGCGCTTTGAAACGAGCTAAAAAAGAGGCTTATTTTATGCACATATATCATTCCAACGCTATTGAAGGTAACACTCTAAATTTACAACAGACGCGGCATATTGTCGAAAATCGCATGGCTGTCAATGGCAAGAGTATACATGAGCATAATGAAGTACTCGGTCTTGATTTGGCAATGAGATTTCTCAATGAGACTTTGCTCTACAGGCCTTTAGGTCATTTTAAAATAAAAGATATTTTAGACATTCATAAACGAGTACTTGGATTTTGTGATCCTATCGAATCAGGTAACTTTTTTTTATTTCAAATTAATAGCTAAATTATTAAAACTTGTACAAAGCCCACTGCTTGAAGTCATTTTAGTTCAAAAATTTTTGTTGAGATTTTAAATTTTAGGATAGTACAAAGTTACTGTGATTTTGAATTATTTTCAAAATTACTTGTAATTTTTGTATATGAATAACTGCATTTAAAATTTATAACTTTTTAGTTTAAAAAAAAAAAAAATTATTTTTAAGAAAAAAATTTTATTTCTTGAAAATGACAACTTCGTTTGTCGACACGTTTGACTCTTTTTTAATGACTTTGACTAATATTTTTTTGATTTTTATCGAATTTCGCCATTAACTTTTTTATTAGAAAAAAAATTTAACTTTCTTGGACGAAATTACAGTCGAGCCTTTAAAATATTTTAGAATTTAACGAACGAAATTAAAATATTTTAACTTAAGGTAAATTTCGTAAGCATCAAGTGTTTGTTGGTCACTTTACACCACCAAGCCCAGATCATGTCGAACATTTAATGGATGAATTTATAGATTGGCTAAATTCGAAAGAATTGTTAACCGAGGCTCATCCAGTTCAAATAGCCGCAATGGCACATTATAAATTTGTTTATATACATCCATTTTACGACGGTAATGGTCGAACAGCTCGTTTAATTATGAATCTTTTATTAATGAAATTCGGCTATCCTCCAATTATAATTAACAAAGAAGACAGACTAGAGTATTATGAGTACCTTGAAATGGCAAATCAAGGCGATATTAAACCGTTCATACGATTCATAGCTAAATGTACACATAAAACTCTTTTAGAATATATAAGAATATGTAATAATTCGTATAGTTTAAGTGTCGATGAAAATGAGAAAATGTACCGTGGTGATTTAGTTATCAACAAAGATTGGTATTTAGACAATGATGAAAATAAGGAAGAAGATTTTTGATTTTTTTGTTGTTTTTTTTTTATCATTTTTATAATAAATGAATAATGACCAAAAAAAATTAATTTAATTATTGTAATATGGAAACTTTGAACCCACAGCAAGCACTAAACATTTTTCGCCAAACTGAAATCGATCATAGAAAGGACAAACAATTTCCAAATTATTGTTTCATTCATTAAAACAAAAAAAATTATTCTTACCAAACATTCTTTTAAATTTTTTTTCAAATTACGAGAAAAATACCGTTCCTGGTAAAAATCCGAGTTCGAATTCTTATTCGTCGTGCAAAATTAGGTAAATCTAACTATTTTTAAACTTTTAATTAAATTATTGTTTGATGTGTTGAATTTACTAAAATACATTGTTTTCACATTAATGAGGATTTTGCTAAAAATAATGATCGTATCCAAATTCTGATTACAGATTCAGCTTCCTTGAGAAAAATTAAGCTAGAAAAAATATTCTCAAAATTTTTTTTCGAAAAATCTTTAGTTTTTGAGAGGGTGTTGTGTTTTGTTGAAAAAAAATTGTTTTTTGCATTTTTTCTCTATGATAGACCTAACTTAAAATTTTGGAATACTTTCTAAAAAACGTTTTAAAATATGCATAATCCAAAAACGAAGGGTGTTTGTGAGGGTTATATAAGGGTTGACTGAGTGTTTAAAGGTGTTTTAGTTTTTAAAACATATTTATTTAATTTTCTCAAAACAGAAACCCAATTATAGCCGACGTAAATAACCAGCTTAATCTCAAAGGGATTACATATCTAAATTCAAAAAAAAAAATTTTTTTTCCTATTTTTTGACTGGTTTATAGAGGGTGTTGTTTTTGCAAAAAGTTGAGAGGGTTGCGATTTTTACTACAGTACATTTCTGAAATAAGTTGACAGTCTGCTTAAGAGGCTGCTTAAGACCGTCTTAAAAGATTTTAAGCAGTCAAAAAGCTATGCTTAAGAGTTTCTTACGACGATTTTCTGCTTAAGACGTTTTTCGAATATTTTGCTATTAAACATAAAATAAATTATGTTAATTATTGCTTAAGACTTTCTCTTGCTTAAGACATCTTAAGACCCTCTTAAGATTCGCTTTAAAAGTTGTCAACTTATTTCAGAGATGTAATTCATATCATCCTTACTATGGAAAATAGAGTTTAATGCCAATAAATCATCCATATTGAGTTTTTAGCGCAATATAATTAGCTTTCAAAAATTATTATCTTCGGATAAATTTTTTTTCTCTTTCAAAAACTCTCCTCTAGAATTTTTTTTTCTCATGCTATACTTTTAATAAAAATTATATTTTTTAGAGGATAGCAATTTTGCCAATTGATCCTAAGATAGATTCATTTGACATATTATTATCTACAGAAAAAAAATTAAAGGAGTTAAATATTCGACAAAACATTTTAATCAAAAACACTATTGGTATTGGTAAATACTCACGTACTAAGCCTTTGTACAGTATTGGTAAAAAATAAGAGAACCGCGAGATTTTTTTAAACTTTTTATTAAAAAGAACATAAGAGACGAAAAAAAAAAATTTCACACAAACAAATTATATATTCGAAAAATGCGGGTTTTAATTGATATTAAAAAGTTTAAAAAAAAAGTTCGGCGAATTTTATTTTACTTTGAAAATTCATCAAAAAAAAACTCCAAAAATAAACTAAGAATATTTTGGGAAAAAAAATGAGAACGATCCTAAAATTAATTAAAAAAAGGTTTAATAGTGTGTAACTCCCCCTTTATTTTTTAAGCATTCATTAATGCTCCGTGGCATTGAGTCAACCAGATTCTCGGTTACACTTTTCGGTACGTTTTCTAAGATTTCTGGCACGATTCTTTTTAATTCATCCAAGGATCGAGGTCCTACTTTTGCAAGCTCTTTGCCTAACCAACTCCACAAATTTTCAATGCAGTTTAGATCTGGACTGTTAGCTGGCCACTTGAGACACTCTATTTTTTGATCGGCGAACCATTCGACTACTTTTTTTGCTCTATGGCATGGTGCATTGTCTAGCTGAAAAAGAATTTCTGGTTTTGGCGCAACTTCCGCATCGATTCAATCAAGTTATTATTTAAAATTTCGATGTATCTGGTTGCATTTAATCTCCTATCAAATATGCAATGAATCCCAAGTCCATAATAACTCATACAGCACCATATTCCTATTAAACCATTTTGACTTGTTTAGTTCGCTTAATGATACAATCTTGATTGTATTTCTCTGCCGTGGTCCTACGAATACAAATTCGATTTTTGCGGTTGTCGATGTTCATCTGATCACTGAAAAGAACTTGTCTAAATTTTGACAATGGCCATGATTTAACCATCTTACAAAACGTTTTTCTTATCTTAATATGCTTTGTTAAAAGTCGAGGTTTCTTGACAGCGACTTTCTATTCGAGTTTATTTGCCAATAATCTTTTCCTGACTTGAGATGATGATGCTGTCTTTCCATTCGACAGTTTAAGTTGATTTGCTAAGACATGGGACGGTTCGGTTCGATTTTTCTTGACTAAACGGACCAGATTTCTATCATTCTTCGCAGTAGATATTCGCGGCCTGCCTGGTCTAGGACGATCTTTGTATGAGTTTGTTTCATTCTAACGGTCAATAATTCTTTTAATGCACGATATTGACCTATTCGACTCTCTTCCGATAGCTGCAAATGATTTTCCTTGTTAGAACATGGTAACAGCCTTGATTCTGTCCTCAAGGGTAACTGATGTACGATTTCTGTTTTCGGAAGGCATTTTTTCAGAAATTTTTTTTTTCAAACTGACTAATTTTTATTTTGGTTGTAAAATAATGTTATCTCTGCTTATATCCAAAATTTCATCGGGATTGGATAAGAAATACAAAAAAGGGATAGTAGAATTCACATCGTTCTCATAATTTTTACCACAAAATTTTAAGTAAAAAAAAGGAGAAGTTTTTTTTAATCTCATGTAAAAGCGATTTTTATTAACCAGCCATGGAATGTTGACTTATTTAAAAGCTGGAATGAGTTTTTTTTTTAGTAAAAAAAAAATTATTTTGAATTGTTGATCTATCTGTAAAGGACGGCTTTTTAAATTTAAAATAAAAAAAAATTTTAATGCTGTTCTCATATTTTTTACCAATACTGTATGAGGCTTTAAAAATAGAGTCAATTTCACAAATTTATTTTGAGCATAAAATTTTTTTCCTTAGGCAAATTTTTAATAATAATTTATGTAAAAATCTATTTGATGAAATAAGGAAACAACATATGGTATGCTCAAGTAAAAATTCATCTTTTTATAGACAAATCAAAATTTTGGAAGATAAACTTAGTATCAATTTACAAGAACATAATTGTAAAATCATTATTGAATTAATCGAGGATTTATTCAAATGTTAAAATAAAGGCCTAGTTGACTCTGTCAAATACATTTGTTATCAAATAGTTATCTCATTCTTGAATAACTCAGTATTTTATTTTTTATATGATAATTTAAATCTGATTCTTAAACCAGAAATTACCTGATAAAATAAACACTTTTTATTTTAATTTAAAATTTAAAAGTAGATCTCTCCTTATATATTTTGTATCTTAATTATTAATTAAACTTTTTTTTTATTTATTTTTTTAAATACTTTTGTAATGCCTATGAGGCTGAAATAAATAATAAATATATATAAAAATTCATATATTGTTCAAGTCATAAGAGAATCATTTTTTAATTAGAGAATAAATTTTTGTTTTATAAGAAAAAAAGTAAAAGAACCTTACCCTATTTGCATTAAAATTCAAGAAATTTTTGAATTTCTTTGTCCATTATCAATTGATGATGTAATAAAAATGACAAATTATAAATAAAGCTCAGATATCTCCCAAAAAAAGTTTTAAAAAAACCTTAAATTAGTACCAAAATTTAATGATTAAAATTAACTTAAAGTTGAGTTTAATTGTATCATTCATTATTTGATTTTAGTCGCAAAATCAATCAAAACATAAGTATAATTTGCGAGGGATGAGCGTTCGCGTGACGAGCTTATTAAGCAGACATGTGATTGCGCACAAAGAATAACCGGACTTTTTTAGAAAATTTCTTGACGTATATCGTCAATAGACTATACACATTAAAATAAAAATTACATGAATTTTTTTTTAAATAAAAAAAATATAGTATAACTAATAATAAACTTAACTTAATTTATATAATATTACAAACATGAATATTTATAGATTTATAATTAAAAAATATTGATCATATTAATTAATTGAAGTTTAAACTGAAATAATCAATTAAATATTTAATCTGTTAAAAAAAAGAGTTGAACTTTATCTTTTTCATTTTTAGATAAAACATTTACCGTATTTACTAGATATTAAGAATATACCAGCACATCAAATAAATTCTTCTAATCGAGGGATTTTTATTTTCAAAAAATTACCCAAATTAAAATAAATAATAAAAAATTATCTTAATTTAGCAAATTTAATTAGCACCAAAAAAACATTTTTAAAAAGACAGGTGTGCGTTTATTTGGGCATTGAAAAAAAAAATTTGTATATTCTTTTTGATGAATATTAGTCGTGTTAAAAAAAGAAAAAAAAACTCGAATTGTGTTTTTTTTCTAAGTTTTTTTAAAAATCAAATTGAAAAAAATTTAATTCGAATTTTTCTTAATTTTGATTAAACGGTATCTTGCTGATGTCCGAGTGGTTCAAACTAATAAAAATAAATCAGAAACGATAGGACATAGTCCTTTACAACGGACATGTCTACCACTAATAATCGGGCCATGCCTTCCCAAAATTATTGTCAAATATCTTTTGAGCTGAATCGGCTCCCTAAAAAGTTTTTTTAGGTGATTGATGTAAAATCGATCAAAGATATATAATTAGCCTAGCATAGATAAAGTAAACATTTATGCCGTTTACTTTTGTCATGCGGCTTTTTCTAAATTACACCTGAAAGGTGTGAAAAATGAAATTTTTAAAATTTTTATCTGTTAATACCACTTTTAAAATTATTTAATTATAAAATCTTGATTGATCATCGACGAGGCATGTTAAAGTTTTTTGATTTTTTGTTTTTTTTTAACTGAAAAAATCACTCTGCAAAGATTTTAAAGCTACTTTTGAAGATAAAAAAAATTGTTGCCTACTGCAACAAAATTTGCTGCACCTCTTGGCCAAGTCTGCAAAAATTTGTGCAATTTTAATTGCGTATTTAATTTAGGTTTTTTTAATGGTGTGCAAATTTGCAGAAAAAAATTTTTAATTGCGAAATCGCAAAAATCTATTAATTAGCTGCAAATATGCGCACTTTCTAAAAGAGCCTATGATTTATATACGCAATTAAAATTGCACAAATTTTTTGTGCAATTTGCAGGCCAAGAGGTGCAGCAAATTTTGTTTTAGTATGGCAACAATTTTTTTTATCTTCAAAAGTAGCTTTAAAATCTTTGCAGAGTGATTTTTTCGGTCAGAAAAAACAAAAAATCAAAAAACTTTAACATGCCCATCGATGAATGGTTGGCTTTTCCTTCGAATTATCATCGATGATTTTTTTCCAAATTTCTTCGATTATCCATCAAATTTGAGTTGCCTGGGACGTTTTGTCTCCCCATGTTTGAAAACCTAAAAATGATGATTTTTATGCATACCCGGGAGTGCAAAAACACGACGTAGTTACGCGTTACTACGCGGAGTTGAAACGCGTTTTTAACGCGTAATACCACGTTTAGCGTGTCGGTAAACAAAATGTATTTACGCGGCGTATTGACAACGCGTGACTAAAAAAATTAAAGAACATTAATTATCTATGATTGACTGAGAACCGCAAACATCAAAAAAAGATAACTAAATTCATTAATTTCCAAAAAATTTTATTGGATAACTCTTTTACTAAAAGTGAGATTTTTTCTTAGTGGGGAATTTTCTAGATGGGGAAAATTAAAAAGTAGGGAAAATTATAAAGTGGGGATTTTTATAATCAATCAATTATTTAACTTTTATTATATTTTGTAGTTATTATTTTTGAATTAAAAATTTAATTTTATTTTTTTTATTTTTATTAAAATTTTTTATTATTTAATTTAATTTGTTTTTTTTTTTAAATTATAATTTTTTTTTTATTTTATTTTGTGGTTTTTATTATAATGTTATTTTTCTTTAATTTATTAAATTATTTTTTTAATTTTATTTATATTTTGTTTTAATTTATCATAATTTAATTCTTTATAAATCTCTTTTTTTTTTTTATTATATTCTGTAGTTATTATATTGTTTTTTTTTCTTTTTTTTTTTAAATTATTTTGATTTTATATTATTTTTATTTTTTTATATAAAAAACTTCTTTTTATTTTTCTTTTAAATTTTATTAAAAATAATAATAAATTAAATTATAAATTATATTTATATTTATAATTATATATTTTTAATTTTTTTTTACTCAAAATTTTTTAATATTTTTTAAAACTTTGATTTTTTTTTGTTTTTTTTTTAATAATCATTTTAAATTTTTTTTTCTATTTTATTTTTTGATTTTTTATAAACCTTTTAATTTTTATTTTAAATTGTAAATTTTGTAAAAACAACGTCGTAAAATTCTGTTTAATTATTGTAAAATTACCCCGTAAATTTCGGTGTATTATTTTAAAATTACGCCATAAATTTCGGGGTACTTTTTTAAAATTTTTTATTAAATATTATTTTTTAAAAATTTATTATTTTGTTTAAAAATTATAATTTCTAATATTAATTTATTTGTTTTTTTATTTTAAACCATGTTATTTCAAAAATTTTTAAATTCTAAATTTTTTAAATTTTCTGTAAATTTGGATATAATTATTGTAAAACTACGCCGTAATTTTCGGTGTAGTTATTTTAAAACTACGGTGTAATTTTGGGTAAAATTTATGTAAAAACTACACCGTAAATTTATGTGTATATTTTGTAAAACTATGGTTACAATGACGGCGTAATTTCTTGAAAACTATGTCGTTGATTTTTTAATTTCTACAGCGTATTCTATGGACAGTTTTTACGACCAATCTACGGTTAAAACTACGCCGTTATTACGCTTTTTTTTTGAAGCGTAATTTGGGCGTCCTACGGCGTTTTCTACACACCGTTTCTACGGCGTAGTACGCCCCCGTAGTTTACATCTCGGGATAACATAATCAAAATAGCATATTCAAATAGTCAATTGATTAAAAAGTTTTATATTTTCATTCCTTTTTTTTAATTTGTTTAATTTTTTTCCTAAATTAATTATTTTAGTTTAATTAAAGCTAAATGTCTAATAGACATTAGAAAAAAGAAATATTAATTCACGTGAAATCCTATTAAATATTATAAAAATTTAAGTTACGCATAAATAAACATACTTAAGCTTAGTTACACTTAGTTACGCATAAATACGCATACTTACGCTTAGTTAGAATTAGAAACGCATAAATACGCGTACTTTCGCTTAGTTACACTTAGATACGCATAAATACGCATACTTACACTTAGTAACGCATAAATACGCATAAAAACGCGTCCTTACGTTTAGTTAAACTTAGATACGCATAAATACGCGTACTTACACTTAGTAACGCTTAGTTACGCATATAAACGCATAAATACGCGTTCTTTTTCTTATCAATCTTAATGCGTTATTACGCGTTGCGACGATGTGTTTAAAAACAACGCGTAATAACGACGTGTAAAACCAATTCCTTTGCGGACACGTTTAGCACGGCGTTTCAACGCGTAATTCCGCGTAAATACGCATGCAACGCGTAAGTACGCGTAATTACGCCGTGTTTTTTAACTCCCGGGTATATGTGTTTCCTATCCTACTATGGTTTATCATATGGGGCACCTCAATTCAAAAACAACTAAAAAAATTTTTATTTTTGAAAATATATTGATAAGCAGAATGATTCTTTATTTTATGTAAAACCTAAAAATTTCGAAGCTAGAAGCTTTTTAAAGTTACAAATAGCCTTTTTTGTATCGCGAAATTCCTATAACATAAGTTCAGCGTTCCCAAAATTTGAAACAAACTTAGATATCACCAAAATAAAGAATTCTAACTATAAAATAAGCCATTATTTAAAATCGATAACAAGAAGTGGCCTTATATTAACCGTAACATATGAAAAGTTTATTGGAGGTTTTGTCTAATTGGAGGTCTTGTGCATTTGATTAAAACTGAGAAAGAAAAAAAGAAAATTTAATTTTTTCAATTTTTTTTCTAACCATTCGCAGCTACCAATTATGGACTGGATGTATGTATATTAAATGAGACACTGGAGTCCTTGTTATTTATGTTTATTTTATTGGCATAAGAAAATAAAAGAATATAGAAATATTAATATGTTAAAAGAAATGTAATTAATATTCAGCCTAGAATTTTCTAAAATATTAAGTATTCAAATAAAATGGCATCGATTGAGCGTCAGGTGTGATACAAAAGCTGGTTTTTGGATTTTAGTAAAAAAGTTAGTCCAAAAAATTATGTTTTCTGACGATCAAATCAATACTGTAAATTAAAATTTATTATTTTTGCTTTTGATTTTATTTACAAAAAACTGTTTAAACCTTCTTTATGAAGATAATTTTTGACATAATTTTTTCTTATGTTTTTGATCTAGAGATTCTCAATTTGATAAAATTTCAGATCTTAATGATAATGGGTACCAGTATGTCCTTGAAATTTTATATTAATTTTATAGTTATATTATAAAAATTTATTTTAAAAATAAAAAATAAGAAGATAGAATCCCAGCTGATTGAGTTACAAACAGTATATTCAAATAACATCTCAATTTTGTCTCTTGACGTTTGTAATCCAGGAAATAGCTTATGTTTTTTAAGATCAAAAAAAAAATTTTAATCTTTTTTAACTTTCAAGCATCAGAAAAAAAATTGAAAAAGCCAAAGTACTTTGTTGTAACTTTTGGTAAAAAGAAACAAAAAAAGAATGTACAAAAACTTTATTTTTATTATTTTTATTTGTCAAAATGGTTTAGCATTTGAAATTTTCTTAAACAACAATCCAAATATGTTGCAGTGTTCTGCAAGAAATACTTAAACATAGACAGTTTAAATCATTTTTCATTTAGTAATAGACAATTTACAATAGGCCTGACCGTAAAAAATTTAGATTCGTTTGATAAAATTAATTTTTTATGTTTTAATACCACTAATTTTGTTTATCTTCTGAAAATACATCCAAACAATCCACTTGTTTTGGATTCAAATTTAAAATTAAATTTTACTGGACCAGTTATAGAAAATCCTACTGATTATCTATTTATTCATTTTGCTTTTATTAAAAGCTTTAATATTTACTTTGAATTATTTGAATGTTCTCTTAAATTTTATGCATCAGTTCATCTTTATTTTTATTATTCAAATTTAAAAACACATTCGAATAATTGTCAAGAATTTTCTAATCTGTCGACAATTAATTTTTTTAGTGATGCGGCGATTTCGATTAATCGCGATAAATCGAGCGCTGACTTAAAAATCGAAATCGATCGATTTCACTGTCCGAAATCGCGATTAATTTAGAGATACAAATTATTTTTCTAAAAACAAAAAATAAGTTTTTTTTCAGAAATTGGCACTCAAAAAATAAAAAATTTTCTAACGGGTGCTCAAAAATGCTTGGCAGTTTTTTCGAATTAAAAAAAAATTATGTTCGGATATTGATAAAATTATGAAAATTTACTATCTTATACAGAATTTTGTCTAGTTTCCGAAAATAACAGGCTTTAAAAAAAATTTTTTTCAAGAACCATCCTCGTTTTTGACCACCACCTTGACCCTAAATTGTCCTCGAAGGTTATAAAAGTCGGAACACCACTTTTAATATGTCATTTTGTAGAGAATAAAATTCTGATTAAAATGAGCTATTGATCTTAATTTTATGATGATTTTTAAAAAAATTATTTTGAAAAAACCTCAAAATTTTCACATTTTTTTTTAAATGAGAATTTTTAGGAAAATTGGTATTTTTCTTAGTAACTTTTGATGTTTATTAGGTAATCACTCAAAATTTTGCACAGAAATTTCCCTGAAACTTAGCTTTTAAATGACTGGCTGATGAAACCAAAAATTTGTATTTTCAGTTTTTTTTTTAAATTTTTCGACTTTTGAGGGTGGTATCAGTCCGCCGATTTTATTTCAGATTTTTAATAATTATGGGACATTATCCAGCATAGCATTTTAAAGCTTAAAATATGAGCTTCAATTTGATATACAATCCTTGATAGTTTTCAGAAAAAAAAAATTACTCATAAATTTTAAGAAACTAATTTTTTTAATTATTGTTTTTTAAATTAAATTGTGACAATATGCACCTTTCTCTTCTTTAATTGCCCTCACTCTTTTACTAAAGCTGTTCACTGCCTTTTTTATTTGTTCAAAATGGACACAATCCACTCCTCTTCTGATTTATTCTTGAATTCTTCCCTATTTATAAATTTATTTGGCCGCATAATAAATCATCATAAAATTAAGATCA
Organism: Brachionus calyciflorus; assembly: GCA_002922825.1. Taxonomy (NCBI): domain Eukaryota; kingdom Metazoa; phylum Rotifera; class Eurotatoria; order Ploima; family Brachionidae; genus Brachionus; species Brachionus calyciflorus. The sequence continues at coordinate 39,031 of NTPY01000526.1, read as the reverse complement.
ATAGCTCATTTTAATCAGAATTTTATTCTCTACAAAATGACATATTAAAAGTGGTGTTCCGACTTTTATAACCTTCGAGGACAATTTAGGGTCAAGGTGGTGGTCAAAAACGAGGATGGTTCTTGAAAAAAATTTTTTTTAAAGCCTGTTATTTTCGGAAACTAGACAAAATTCTGTATAAGATAGTAAATTTTCATAATTTTATCAATATCCGAACATAATTTTTTTTTAATTCGAAAAAACTGCCAAGCATTTTTGGGCACCCGTTAATAAAAATAATTATAATAACTACTAGCATGTTTTAAAAAAGAAGTGGCATTCGCGAGTCGAAAAAATTCAAAAAAGAATAATTTTACCGCTATTTTTAGCTCTTTTGTAAAATTAAAATTTAATTGTAATATTCAAATTTTTTTAGGCTCCGTTTTTTTGAAAACTTGCCTACTCTACTCTTATATATACTTTGAAGATTACTAGAATTTCCTTACAAAAATGTCAGTCGTATTTTAAAAAACAATTTACTTAAATAAATCAAAGGTTTGGAGAGCTTTTTAGCTCAAATCTTACGATTGAAAAGGCTATTTATTTTTTTATCACTAAAATTTCTTATTTAACACCAAAAATTCTAGACCAAAAAATAAAATTTCTGAATTCTTCCAACGAATATTTTTTTGTTTAAGATTTCTAATTTGAATTTAGATTTGGCAAGTTTTCAAAAAGAAGAGGCATTCGAGAGTCAAAAAAAAATTCAAAAAAAAATTTTTTTAACCGCTATTTTTAGCTCTTTTGTAATATTTAAAAAATTTTTTTGAAATTTTTTTTGACTCTTTTAGGCTCCCTTTCTAATTTGAATTTAGATTTCTTAATCTATATAAAATTTCTTAAAATATTGATGAAAAAATAAAGTACCCAAAAAAAAATTTATTTTGTGAGAAAAAGGAAAAAATTGAATAGATTTTACTCAGTTTTATTGTCAGGACCCATTCAAATTAACAGAAAAAGTTTATTTTAAGTTTTAACACTTAAAAGAATCTACTAAAAAAATCTCTCTTTACTTGTTTTTTATTTCTAAAATTGTAAAAAAGAATGATTTTAAACTATTTTTATAATTTTTCCTTAAAAAGAGTAAAAGTTAAGAGAATATTTCAAATTTTTTTAATGTTTTTTTTATTTGATTTAAAATTTTGGTGATTTTTGTTTGAATTAAGAAATTTTATTTCTAATAAGAATTTTCGAAACCAATTAGAAATTTAAAAATATGCAAAGAAAATTTAAAAATATTAAGTAAAATTGGTGCTAGTTATAGAAAAATTGGTGATTCAAAATTAACAAGCCGCATCACTAAATTTTTTTAATTTTACAAAAAATGTAAAATTTAGTTTTTCAACTAAATATTATACGAATACATGTCCATTTATATTTCAAAATTCAAATATTGAACAACTTGATTTGTTTGGAATGTCAGATACATTTTTAAAAAAGAATATTTTAAGCTTTTCCAACATAGGCTCATCATCAATAAATAGTAAAATTCAACAATTAAAGCTTAATTTATTCAGAGTCAAATTAAATAGTAAAATTTTGGACCAGAAAATTTTTAAAAATCTTGAATCTGTTAATACTGAAGGACATTTAGAGTCACTAGAAGCGAATCTATTTCAAAGATTTTCCGAAATTAAAGTAATTAAAATTCAAATTAGTTTTATTTCAAACTTAATTTCCTATATTATTGATTCAACTAGTGAAATCTCATCTCAAAATCACATAGTTGTAATTATTGATCTAAATGAGAAATACACTTTATATAGATTTTTGTCTTTTCAAAAATTTCAATCAATCAAAAGCTTTGGTCTATTTTAAAACAAATTATTTATTAAGTGAGTGTACATGTTCTTTAATATGGCTCTATCGATTTTATATTTCAAACATGTCATTTTTTAATGAGTATATTCAAGAGATGCTTATTAAAGTTGATAATTATTGGCCCTTTCAATTTCCTTGTCACAGCCTAAATATGAAAATGTTAATAACATGGGATTTTGAATCTAAATTAAACACTTGTAATAAACTAACGGAAGTACTATAGAACCTCCCCCCAAGCCAAATCGACTAAAACTATATATCAGCTTGTAGATCTCGACGAGCTGATTACGAATATAATATTTTTTAGTTGCAGGGATGTTCTATTCAGAAGCTACGGGGCTTTAAAATTACAAAAACAGCCTTTTTAAAAGCCTAAAACTCACAAAAAAAGAAGAAAAAATTTTTTTTTTTTTTTGAAAAACTATTAATTATAATTAGGGTCATAGAAAGTTCAAAAAAATTCACTCTTTAACTATCCTGTATGAAATTTTGTATATTTTTTAAAAAATGCATTAATAAATAGAAGAGATAATTGTTCTATTGATAATTAAAAATTTAAATTTTTTTTAACGGTTTTTTTTTTTCTCAAAAAAAATTAATTTTTAAACTAAAATATGAAATAAATATAAGCCTAACCCTAACCTTATCCCGACCCCTAACCCTAAATTTCTCAGATATTAGGCATTTTATTAAAATAATTCTAACCCTAAAATTAGCCCTAATTTGCCATTTGACTCGGCTTTGCCTCGTCAAAAGCCAAAATATGGCTAATTTTATGGTTAGAATTCTTTAATTTGGTTGTTTTTTTTTAGTTTATTCCTAAATTTGAGAAAATTTAAGTGATTTCAAGCTTTTTAGTGCTAAATAAAAGGCTGTTTTTCCAATTTTAAAGCCCCGTAGCTTCTGAATAGAACATCCCTGCAACTAAAAAATATTATATTCGTAATCAGCTCGTCGAGATCTACAAGCTGATATATAGTTTTAGTCGATTTGGCTTGGGGGGAGGTTCTATAGTCTACCCAAACTAACATTTAATTTAAAACCAAAAATCTATTCGATGTTAATCATTTTTCAGAATATTTAATATTTGTAACAATAAATCCAATCATAAGTATTTTTGGTTTGCTAAGCAATTTGCTCAATTTAAAAGTCCTTATTTGTTCATTGAATGATATAAGAATGAAAAATAACATTTTTCTGAATAAACTAATGCTTTTTAATTCAACAATCAATTTTTTTTATTTTTTCTTCATGATTTTTCATTTAGTAAATAAATTTGTTTCTGTCAATGGAATTTTTTGCTCAAAAATAGTCAGAAATTTTATCATTCAAATTTATGATATTGTAATAATAGAATTTTTGCTAAATATTTTAAAACTTTGGTCAAATATAAGTTTAATAATTTTATCATGGACTAGACTTAATTTACTTATAAAAAGAAATAGCTTAAAACTAAAATGCTTTAAGAAAAAAAGAATAATTTGTTTAATTTTATTTTTAAGTATTGTTTTATGGATTTTTTGATTTGCTATTAAAAAGTACGGTTTGAAATTAGTACGGTTGAAATTTGTACGGTTGAAAAAAGTATGGTCTGAAATTAGGACGTCCTTATTTTTGGACGGTTTGATTTAAGTACGGTTTGAAAAAAGTATTATCTGTAAAAAAGTACGGTCTTATAAAAATATTGTTGAAAAAAGTACTGTTCATTATTTTAATTAAATTTTAATATAAAATAAATTATAAAAAATTAATGTTGTCCTGTAATACTTTTTGAAATCAATTGATTCTTGCCTCCAACAAGGTCTTTTTTTTTCAAGAATTAAACAAAAAAACTTCTGCTATTTACTTGACACTTTTCTTCTTGAATTAAAAACATTGATCCTACAGATGAATCAGACAAATATTTAGATGGATTTGATGACCAAATATGTTATTTATTGGTAAGTGGTTCATTTATGACAGTTTAAACGATAAAAAAATGTCAAATCAACTAAATCTATTTTTAAATTTTTGTATCCAGAACAGGAAGTTCATACTGTCAATATGGTACAAGTGAAAGCTAATTTTAGTACAAATGACTGTGGACTTTTTTATGATTTGTCACTAGGACGAGACCCGCCGAATTTTTTTATGATAAAAAATTTATGCGATCGAAGTACAATACTTTTTTAAAAACATCTTTTTTATTAGTATTTAAATCGGAGTTCCTAAGTTAACAAAATAGAATAATCAAAACTGTAACTTTTTTATTTAGCCCATCTCTATTTCAACAGTCTCTCTTATTTATGTTAATTTTCTAAATAAATTTTAATAATAATATATTTCTTATCTTAATGGCTATTTTTTTATTTAATTTATACCGAACTTTTTTAAGACCTTATTTTTTAATTCCTTACTAGAATCAACCGTACTTTTTTCAAACCGTACAATAATAAGACATATTTTTTTTCAAACCGTACAAAAATAAGACCGTACTTTTATAAAACTAACTTTTTTATGCGTACTAATTTAAGACCGTACTTTTTTACAAAATACCAATTATTTACAGTAAGAGTCAATCAAAATTATTTTGTATTGGATGAAAAAAATTATGATGAATTTCAAAGTAAGAATAAATTTCAAGAGTATGTAATTAGAACTAAAAGGTCCACGAATTTCATTAAATATTACGGTTCAATAGTAAATTTTTTTTATATTTATTTGTTTTTAATTTTTGACTAAACGATGTGGTGGTTTTGGGATTCATGTTGATCTTTGATTTTAAAATGCTGTATAATTTAAAGGAAAAAATAATATTAAAAAAGTTATTAGCGTAAGAATGCAGCGAAAAACAAGTATGGAAAAATCTGAAAATACTGAAGCAAGAATTACATGGCTTGTTTTTGTAAATACCGTTATTTTAATTTGTTTAAAATTTTTACACTTAGTCGTTTCCTTATTCATTCTTTTAAGTAAGATTGGAACGATATCTAATTTTAAAGATGCATGTCTTTTAAAATTGTGCTCTAATTTACAGGAATTTATTGGTTTGATATATTCAATTACAAATGTTTATACATGGGACGACCAGTTCAACATACATAAAAAAAATCTCAACGCACACATAAAAATTTTTCAACAGACATATTATTCCATCTCAACAGGTTTAACTTCTCAACATACAAAATGACTTTAAAACGCACAAAAATATGTTCAACATACATAAAAAAAAATTTGATAAAAAATTTTTTTTTTCGGACTTTCTCAACTTAGAGATCTATCCTAATATTAATATTGGTGTTTATATTTTAAACATAGATTCTGTTATAATTTATTACTTAAAAAATCTGATTCCCTCAGATCTTTTTGTCCACATAACTAATGGTCAAAAAAGCCTATACTGGTAAAAGATTTATTTTTTATTGTTTGTCAATTTAAATTTTTCCGCAATTAATAAATTTGATTTGACTAGTTATTGGTACAGGATGGGCCTTAACTTTTTTTTTTTTAAAGTCTGTTGTTTTAAGGTCAAAATATGTATGTTATTCTGTTTTTGTGCGTTGAAGTTTTTTTGTATGTTTTGATTTTCAGTATGTGCACTGAAAAGTTTCTCTATATCTGTTGAAAATATTTTTTTGTATGTTGAAACAACAATCTCATGTTGTGTTGTTTTATAATTTTAATAAGAATTTTATGGAGGAATCCAAAAGAGTTTTTAAGGCTAAATGAAGTGTTTTTTAAGTTTTTTTTAATTTCATGATTTTGAAATTATTTTAAAGTTCTAATTGAATAAATAATTTTACTGATTCCATAGCCAATTTTCGAAGCCGGGCTTAAGCTGCTCTTAAACCGTTTGAAATGACATTAAAATTTAAAACAAAAAGGTGACTTTCATTCTACATTAGAAAACCAGGTATACATTGGATCTTGTAAAAATCTAACCTCAACCGTCGTCGTCAACTTTGACTCTCAACCTACCGTCAAACGTCAACTGAGTTTGAACATGAATCCAATTGAAAAAACATAAATTCAAGAAGAATTACGTTATCTTAAAAATCTTAGAAAAGATTAAAATTTTTAAAAAACATTAAAAATTACTGAAATAGAAAAATTTTAACACTAGAAAGCTCAATTTTTTGTACACCGTTAACGTCCGGAAGAGTTTTTTTAAACCCGGACAAAAAAACGAAATATAGCTGATCAAAAAATTTTTGTTTTCCTAACCAAACATATCAAATAAAAGCGTTTGTGTCCTCTCAAATTTTCGGTATTTAAGTTTTTTCTAGCTTCTTTTGCTTAAAATTTATTTACTTCTGAAAAATTGAAAAGAGTTTAACAATCGGATTACCACTTTCATCATAACTAAGAGCAAAAAAAAAATCTCATCATCCACCTCATGGTTTCTAATCAATTCAACTTCAGGCTCTATTGAATTGTTATTAATAACAATTCAAAAGGTTTAAAAATAATGGTAATTACTTTTTGAAATTTAAAATTCGAAATTCATAAATTATCATAATTTTAATTGTGTTTGTTACCATGCAAGATAGTATGGCATCAATGGATACTTCATCCCATGTCTACTCGGATTCTCGAGCGTCTTCCACTCCATCTCAACCGAATTCTCTATCAGGTCTTATGTCCATCCCAAATCGAAATTTAGATGAAAATACATAATCAGAGATTACATCTTTTTACTTGTCAAATTTAAATCAACTAGCAAGAATTCCTTGTAATGACCTCTTATCCTGCATTCAACAACTACCTTTTGAAATAATCAAGCACTTGAGAAAAGAACTTTCATTTAATTTGTTATCTCATCATAAAATACAAGATTCATTCACTATTAAACCTAATTCGAGTGTAAATCTAATTAGACCTTATCAAAGGACATTTACAATATTACTTATCTTTACATATATCTTTATACAGTCAACCCTCTTTAATCCGAACTTCGATAATCCGAAAAATTCTTTTATCCGAATAAAACCTATAGAAAAAAAGCTGTTTTTTGTAAAATTCACTGGTTTTCTACTCTTTAATCCGAAAAAAATCAATTTCGTTTATCCGAATAAATTTTTAGGATAAATTTAACATTAAATGCGAAAAATTGTTTCAAAATTTATAAAAAAGCATTTTAATGATTATATAAATTGTAATCGATTATAAAAATGATAATTTTTTTTGTTTTATTTTTATCATAAGTCAAAAGTTCAAAATTAAATGTATAAAGTTAAATTTTAAATGAAATTAAGTAATTACCCAATAAATAAATTAGATAAAAAAAGCTCCAAAATATTCAGGTTAAAATAAATAATAACTAATTAGAGTAAAAAAATTTAATTACCGTAAACTCTCGTTCATAATTACATGTAATAATAACCGAATTTTCGGTTATAATTCCTATGGAGGCATATTGGAATTATATCCGAAAATTCGGTTATTATTACATGTAATTATGAACGAGAGTTTACGGTACATAAAAGTTATGCGCTAAAATTGTTCATTTTTATTTCTTTTTCGAAATTCGTTAATTTAGGTAAAAAAAATGAGGTAATTTTTCATTTATCCGAATATTTTTTATTTTTTCTCATTTTTCGGATTATGGCATAATCCGAATTTTCGTTAATCCGAATCTATTTTTTGAAATACTTTCTGTTCGGATTAAAGAGGTTTGACTGTATTCTATACTTATATTATATTTACAATATTATAAATCTGATCCATTAACCGAAAACGACCTTTTTCCAGTTTTCAAAAAAATAACTCAATCACCCCATCTTCTAGATGAGAATGACTTAGAAATATTTTTACATCAATTCAAGAAGTGCATTTAGAAATTCAACACACAAAAAGTCAAAAAGAAAATCACACTTTTGAATTTTAGAAGCTTAATTTTTTTTATCGGAGATATAATTCAGACTGGATGAAAATTTTAAAGTAAATTATTATCTTTTAGATGATATCCATGACTAAATATCTTAAAAATTGAATTTGTCGCAAATAAGAGTTTTATATCGCGCTCGACAATTTGAGTAACTTGATTTACAAGACGAACACAACAGGTATCGAACCGTCATTTTGTGTTCACTATGACACTCTAAGTAATTTGTATTAGTGGTTCGTGTCCTATATTTTAAAAGATTAAAGTGAAGTTTAATTTGTTCTTGGTTTATATATTCTCCAATCTGAGACCAATTTTGGAATTTTTGGTTTGAATTGGTAAAGGAGTCCGCACTTTCTTCACCACTTAGATTAAAATTCAAGTTTAATTCATCATTTCGATCCATTTTAAGAATAATTTTGTGTATCGAGTCAAAAAATGATGTACCCTAAAATTCCAAATAAAAGAAACAACGATTTGACCGTTATTTAATAAAAATTGCTATTTTTTCGAAATATCTAATATTCCAAATAGAAGAAACAGTTCCTTTTATTTTGAAAATACGAAAAAAATAGAGATTAAAAATACAGAATTTATCCTTAATTGAAGAAGAAAGGTCATAAAAAAACCAAATAAAATCATTAATAAACTCCGCCTTACACACCTCACAGACTTGCTCTTAAAGACTCATTCTTTTTTCAAACCTCTAGAAACGCTCGATTAATTGTGAATAAATTATAATAAAAAAGAATGTTTCTTCTATTTGAATTTCGTTGCTTTTTTTCTTAATTTATTTTTGTTTATAAAAAATATTTTGAATATTTTAAATTGCAAGTTCCAAATAGAAGAAACTGTTTCTTATAATAGGTGTTTCTTCTATTTGGAACTTTAAGGTAAGCAAAATATAAATTTTATGTAGAAAAAAAATCAACAAGTCATGTGTTTAAAAAAATTTTTTTGTATGCAAAAGAAAATATATGTGTAAAATTGGATATATAATTTTGTGTGTCAGAAATCATTACCAAAAAAATTGAACTTTAGAAGATAGATCAAATTTTTTCGACTAAAAATAGAATCTTAATTAAATTTCTTTTTCATTCATAATAAGAAAAAAAGAAATTCAAAGAAAAAGATTATTTTCACCATCAGTATGGTATATCGGGTCTAAAAAACCCGTCGGAGGTTTTTGTATATTTTTTTTTATTACAAAGATGAACAAGAAATTTCAGATTACATTTAATATCAAATTCAACATTTTTAGAAAAACTAATCCCATGTCAAATTCTCGATAGAGAATTCAAGGAGTGTTTGAGAAAAAATTCCCCTAGATACTCCAAGAATTAAGAGAATCTCTAAATTCTCAAAAATAATTTTCAAGTTTTTTATAAAAATTTTTTTAATTTTTTTGTTTGAACTTTTTAAGAGATTTTTTGAGATTTCTCTAGGAACATAACCTTGAACTTTAATATCTCTTTGATTTCAAATTCTAATTATAATAAGCTTCCAATGGAACATTTAAATGATGAAGAATTATATATAAAAATTGACGAAGATCCTATTGAAAAAGTTTCCAATTTTATAAATTCTACCTTAAGAGAACTATGTAATAGAAAAAATATATCTAAATCGTTGTTAAAAAGAGTTTTAATTGATAAAGGCAAATTAGGCAGTTTTAAATTACTACCAAAGCTTCATAAAAAGAAATTCGGTATACGCCCAATTATTAGTTATAAAAATAGTATTATATCAAATTTGTGTTTAATAATTGACTTGATTCTTCAACCTTTAATTAAAGAATTTCCTAGTTATATTAAAGATTCTCAAAATCTTATTCAGGAATTAATTGATAAAAAATTTCCGATTGATAGTGAAATATTTTCTTGTGATTTCAGTTCTCTCTATACTAACATAGGATTAGTTTTAGCTTTAAATTTAGTTACTGAGTTTGTGAAAGATAAAATTTACTCAGACCATATAAATTTAGCTGGTTTTCATGAAATTCTTAAAATAGTTCTTTTTTATAATATTTTCAAATATCAGAATTTTTTCTTTAAACAAATAAAGGGTATAGCGATGGGAACTAAATGTGGTAAATGTGAACCATCGATAGCTAATGTTGTTGTTTATAGCTTTGAAATTAAATTTTTGACTATACATAGACCATTATTTTATAAAAGGTTTATAGATGATATTTTTGTAGTTGTGAATAAGAACTTTAACATTAAAATTTTAGAAGATACATTTAATCCCCTTGAACTAAATATAGATACAGGTGAAAGTGTTAATTTTTTAGATTTATTAATTAAAATTGAAAAAATAACAGGAAAAATAATTTTTAAATTATATATAAAACCTACAAATTCATTTAATTATCTTTATATTGAATCTAATCATCCTCAACATATTTTTCAAAATATTCCTAAAGGGCTTTTTATACGTATAAGAAGAGTATGTACTTATTACTCAGATTATTTATTTTTTACAAATTTATTAATAGAGCAGTTAATGAAAAAAGGTTTTAAATTTGAACTGTTGCGTAAAATTCGTTCATGTATAGGTGATATTGAGCGAGAGAAATTATTACCTTATAAAGAAAAATCAAATAGTATTGTAGAAGATTCTTTGATTTTTAAGGTTCCTTTTAATAAAAATATTCCAAATTTAAATAAATTAGTAAAACAATCATTTAATTTTATAAAGGATAAAGAAAATTCCAGTTTACAAAATAAGAGATTATTTTGCATTAATAACTTATATAAGAATTTAAGCTCTGTTTTGGTTAATAATATGCCTTTGAATAATTTTTCGATTCATGTGAATCAAAAATGTATGTTGACAAATTGTTTAATCTGTTGCCACACTTTTAAAGTGAATTATTTAAATATCAGTAATTTTATTTTACCTATATTATCAGACAATAGTTGTCAAAGTATTAATGCAGTATATATTATTAAATGCAAGTTATGTAAAGATACCTACTATATAGGCCAAACAAAATGTATTTAAACTCGAATTAGGCAGCATATATTAGACATTAAAAATTTTAGACCATTTACTAAAATGACTTCAGTTTCAGCACATTTTAATTTAAAGAATCACAATTTAAACGATCATTTTAATTTTTTTGTTATTGAGGACAAAATTGATGACTTGGATTTAAGATTAAAAAAAGAAGCAACTTTAATTAATTTATTTTTGAAATTTGATTCTAATATTATTAATGATTTTATTCCTAGTATTTATAGTTGTTTTTGAAGTATGATTTCATATTCTATTTAGCGTGTAAACTTTTAGCTTATTATTTTTCTTTTTTTCAAATTTCATATCATAATTTAACTTTATTTAATTTTTGCCTCTAATTTATTTATTTTGATTTTATTTTTATTATTAATTAAATTTTTGTTTTTGTTAAGCCTGAAGAAGCCCAGTAGTGGGACGAAACCGGTCGTGAAAAATTTTTTATTTAGATTTTAAATCATAAAAGAATTTTATTTTGTTTAATAAAAAAATTTTATTCAAATTTTTATTTGTTTTAATTGAACTTTATTATCATTCATAATAAGAAAAAAAGAAATTCAAAGAAAAAGATTATTTTCACCATCAGTATGGTATATCGGGTCTAAAAAACCCGTCGGAGGTTTTTGTATATTTTTTTTTATTACAAAGATGAACAAGAAATTTCAGATTACATTTAATATCAAATTCAACATTTTTAGAAAAACTAATCCCATGTCAAATTCTCGATAGAGAATTCAAGGAGTGTTTGAGAAAAAATTCCCCTAGATACTCCAAGAATTAAGAGAATCTCTAAATTCTCAAAAATAATTTTCAAGTTTTTTATAAAAATTTTTTTAATTTTTTTGTTTGAACTTTTTAAGAGATTTTTTGAGATTGCTCTAGGAACATAACCTTGAACTTTAATATATTTAAAGAAAGATATTTTCTATAAATTTTCGGTTTTATTTATTTTTAAACAAGTAAGCGTCGCAAAGTTTCTATTTCAAAGCGCAATGTTATATTTCTTTAAAGATTCCTTTTTCGTCAAGTTCAGAATTTAAATTTTTAATTTATTAAAATGTTCATTTTTAAATTTTCTTTATTATTTCGAATAACAATTTTACTTGAAATTCTAAAAATGTCACTCTTTGTCTCTTAACAATTACAAAGCTACGCTTTGAATTAGTTATCGTTTTTGTCCTAAAAAATTGACTCAATAATATCTAATTCGAGTTGTTGAGGATAATTCGTGACTTTTAAAAAATTTAAAAGTGTGGCTTTCTGTAAATAATCGTGACCAAACGTTGTCACGTTGTAAATTTCGAAAATTACATAGTTTCCTTTAATAGTTTTTGTTAAACAGATAAATTTAAAATTTGATTATATAATTAAAATAGTTTGTTATGATATGATTTTTGACATTAAATTTTTTTAGATTGTGTGTTGTTCTTTTTTTTACCTTGACATATTATTTTTTGTATTTACTATTTTTTATTTTTGTGGAATTTTACTATTTTTTGTTTATTAAAAAATTAATCTAATTTTCTTCATAAAGATTCAACTTTTTAGAAATTTTATTTATTTATTTGAAATCATTGATGCCATGATCATAATTTGCTTCGTTGAGGTATCCTAGATCTAGCTCGATATTTTTACAAAATCAAAACCTTTATGACTTTAAAAAGGTAAAACTTTAAAAATTTAAAAAATTTAAAAGAAAAGTTATGAATTTTTTCAAAATTGAAACAGCATTAACAAATGTGCTCTTGAATTTAAAATAGATAGACGCATCATAAGGAGATGGATAAAGAAAGAAAGAATGGTTATAAATAAAAAATTGTAGCGCCAAAGATTTGCCGTGACGAAATTCTTTTTACAACCAAAAAATTAGCACTCACAACCAAAAAATTAGTTTTTACAACCAAAAAAAAAATCCTGATACAAACATCAAAATTTTTTTATTTTAGCAAAATTTATTAAAAAATTGGTAAAAAATGAGTTTTTAGACACAAAAAAATCTTTGCTTTTTTAAGGAGCTAATTTTTATCTTACTATCATTTTTCAAGCATTTAAAAATTTCAAAAAAAATTAATTAAAGAATTTTATAATTACAGTAATGGACTAAAAAACTACAACCAAAAAATTAGATTTTACAACCAAAAAAAAATAAAAAAATTTTTAGGTTGTGAAAACTAATTTTTTGGTTGTGAATGATAATTTTTTGGATGTAAAAACACTCCATCCATTTGCCGTTACCTCTAAAAAAAACATGGAAATGTATCCTGCTATGGAGAATCAACTTTCAAATCGGATAAATGAGAAAAGAAATTGAGGTTTTTGTATTATTGCTAACTCAATTCGTACATAAGCTATAGAGCTTTTTAGCACAATTCAAAAAATACTGACCGAGGCGTAACTGATTTTCAATGCTGAAACAGGTGGTTCTTAAACTTTTTAACGCGATAAAATTTTGCTTTGAGAAGCATAACGATAAGTGGAAAAGATCTTCTAAAAAATTCAAAAAATATAATCAAAAACTTTTTCACAGATTGAAAGAAAATTAAATGAGAACCAGACTTGAGATCGGAAAAGCTTATAAACGTTGATGAAACAAGTATTTACTTAGATTTTCGAACGAATTCTGTAAAGGTCGTAAAGAGTTAAAACTATCACATGTGGAGAGAAAGCCAGAATATCTGTCGCATTTACTTCTTCATCAACAGGAGAAAATCTTTATACTTTTAAATTGATTCCTCGTAAAACTGATTTTGCAAATTATACACACAAAAAAGAGGTAAAAGTATAGAAGTATAGTTCTTTATTTTTAAGATTAATACAATCAAAAATGTCTTTATTGAGAACTTAGTTCTGATAAAATCATTAACCCTATACCATCTAAAAGCTCATCAACACCAACAATACATCAAATGTCATTATCAATTAAAAATGAAAATAACCTGTGTTTATCGTAATTTCAAAAATTTCATCTGCATCCAAATTTATTCAATAAATCGACCATTTCGTCAGATTTTTTAACACATTTTTGGGCTTTAATTTTTTGGCAACATGAAGTTTAGTACTGTAGTACTATAGTACTATAGTACGATAAGGAAGGAATTAACTTGATAGACAGAATTTTTTACAGCGTGTGTACAAAGAAGTATGCAGGATCTTTCTGATATTTGGCCCAGGTCGATCCCATAAGAGTAAGGCTTAGAAAATTTGTGTTTTTACTTAATTGATTCTTAAAAAATAATAAATAAAAAATCTAAACCTTACTATTATGGGATCATACAATTTTGAGATCAGGAACATTAACTAATTTAATTAAAAATATTTTATTGATTTTTATTATTTTATTAAAAAAAATTTTATTTTATGTTAATTTGTATGTAAAAAATCAAAAAAACTATTTTTTTAACGTACTGGGATTATTCGCTATTTCTGAATTAATTGACAAAGACCTTTTTATAGAGACATTTGAAGAAGAGTTTGTGATGTCTTCCTCTTCTTCGGACTCGTTTGAGATAGGTATTAAAAAATTCTTTATTTTTAAACCTGGTTTAGGTATCTTAGTCAAATTGTATCTTCCATAACTCATGAAATATATTACAGATGCAACATGACTGCAACATCCAAGTGTTCTTTTTCCCGTTTTGCAACTACATACCCATCCAATGTCATCTATGTTACTTGAATTTGGTACATAACAAATAAAAATTTTATATTTAACCTGGTTTGAGTGTCTGGACTGCATTTTACAAAATATGATATTTGCATTTTTATCACTCGCCAAATTATTGCTAACCAACATTTCATAATCTTCATTTGAGTCAAAATGTTCTGATAAATATCCGTAAGCTTGTTTAATCTGATAATAGCCAAAAGTAA
>NTPY01000526.1:6024-21942 GCA_002922825.1 Brachionus calyciflorus | reverse complement strand
TTCATAAAATATTTTCTCACATTGAATCGGGTTTAAGTTTTCAATATCATATGAGTTGGGTATTTGTTATGAAAATTCTAGCCAGTGCTTTTACTTGTTTTAAAAATAAGGAAACTTTTCCAATTGTTGAAAAATGTTTGACTTCTTTGGCTAATTTGAGAGAAAGTGAACAATTTGATTTTAAAAAAGAGGCTGATGTGGCCATTGGTAGAGCTGTTCAAACATATGGTCCAAAATTAGTCATTGATTCAATTGATTTAAAAATAACTGGAGACGAGTAGGTTCTTTATTTTTTTTTGAATAAAAATTTTAGAGGAAGATGCCCTAATCATAAACCTAAAAAATATTGCAAGATATGTCCTTCATTTTACGCAAAAAGCGTAGAAGGAAATACCATTCACGAATTCCAAAAATGAACGTTCTTAAACATTCATCTTTCAAATGAACTTTCAATTACATTAATTTGCAATTTTTGTACAAGAATACTAAATGAATTTTTTTTAAATTAAGAACTACTTATGAATATACAAGAAGTTGGATGCTACCCCTACTAAAAGACTACATCGAAAAGACCGAATTGTCATTTTTTGTCAAACGAATTATTCCATTAGCTGAAAAATTAAGAGCCCGATACGAATTATTCAAGATGAAAAATCAAAAAATCGAAGCAAAAATATTCGAAACCTTACAAAATCAATTATGGGCCCTCCTACCTGGTTTTTGTGATTTTGCCACTGATTTCGAAGAGGCTTTTAAAACCCTAGCAAAAACTCTTGGTGAAGTCTTGGAAAAATGTCCAGACTTAAGAGGATATATTCTTCAAGGTCTAAGAACTGGTATAAATAGAAGTACAGACGAAGGTAAAGCTTTAATGGCAAAATATGCCAAAAACTATTTACCTATTATGTTCAATATTTATACGACTGAAATTCGCTTGGATAAAGATCCATCAAGACAATCTTTAATCGACACAATTAAATGCTACTTGAGAATAACTGATAATGACTTAATTAATACTTATCTAGTACAAGCTATGAAAAATTATGAAATTCATTCTAAAAAACATGAAGAATCAGTAAAAAATTCAAGTGAACAAAAAAATAATCAAACAGAAACAACTCAACAATCAAAAGTTGTTTTTGACTTCAATAAACAACCAAGTATTTATAAGCAATCGATTTCACATCTTGAATCCGAGCCATTTTTATTTGCCAAATATAGTTTTTTGGATTTAGTCGCAATCTTGGCTAAATATTCAAATGTTCAAAATATTCAAAATATTTTTGAGGTGTCTATTCAAACCATTTCGGACAAAACAATCGATAAGACAACACAGAAAAAATTTTATAAAATTCTTGACTCGATTTTGTCGAGTGGTAAGCCGTCAGGTGAAAAACAAAATGATATTATATTCAAATTTGTTCAATCGAAATTTGAATTGATTGGAAATTTTTTTGTTAAATCATTAACTGAATGTAATTCAGCAGCCAAAGTACCGAGACTTAAGTGCTTATTGGATCTTATGGATTATGTACAAAATTCGGAGCATAAAATATTTTTGAAGCAAGTCTTGCCTGAAATTATTTTGTCTATTCGTGAAATAAATCACAAATCACGTGAAGCTGCGTTTCAACTCTTAAATTCAATGCTTAAACTATGGCAAAAACTTGGACTTGAAGCTCAATCACCTATCACTGAAATCGGTAACTTTCAATAATTTTTTTCTCTTAAAAAAAAATTTTGCTTAGTAAATTGGCTTTTAATTATTTGAGCTTACAAAATTTCAAGTACAAAAATTTAAGTTAACTTAATAGTTGTTTATAGAGGTTCTTATGAAGATTGAAGATGGAAAGACAACTTTAACTAAAAACAAAGTTATTTTTCATAATTTTGAATTTTAAGATGCTAAAGAAATAGTAAGGGTCATAAGAACCATTTATGCTTTTACTTGTCGTAGACGACTTCGTATAAGAAATGTTGGTTGAGCTATTAAGAATGTTATCATGTAACCTACTTTATTTATCTGATTAATTGACTCTACAGGAAAAAAACAACGGTGTATTCCAATTTTAAAACTTTCCTATATTTTAACCTCTAAAAATATAATGGATAAATAATATCAAACTGATATTTTTGACTGGCTCTTTTTGCTTTTGTGATCAATTGGTCAACAAAAAATTTAATTATGTGATAGTCTATTTGAGTCTTTTTGGGGCTTTCAAAAGTCAGCTAGGAACCCTCAAATATTTTGCCTTTTTGACCTATTAGCAATAATTTTACTTGTAAAATTTGTGATCGTTGAAAGGAATTTTTTAAAATGATCAACTAACAAATGATGCAAAAATTTTTGTAAATTGGAAAGTTAAAATCTTAGAAGTGTTTTGTTTGCAGAAAAAAATTTTTAATTTCAAATTTGCACAACATTAAATTAAAATTTGACTTACTTGACTTTTGTTACTTTTTGGCTTTCGACTAGTGTTGGGAGTCGACTCGAGTCGACTCAAATTTTATTCTTTACGCAAATTCTGGCAAAAAATTCAAAAATGCTCTTTTTAGGTCATATTAAAGTGTAAAATCACATACAAAACAATAAAAATCAAATTTTCAGTTTTTTGCTTAATTTCGATGGGCTTTGTTTACAATCTCCTTTTTTAACATAATTTTTTTAGTGTTTTAGTTTAAAAAAATTATTTTTAAAAGGTGTTTTACACTTATTTTTTAATTAGGAAATTTTTTTAATTATTATAAATTATCGATTGGAAGTTTCATTCTAGCAATTTTTTTCAAACGACTCGATTCAGTGGTCAAAAATCCTAAAAAAATTCAGTCGACTTGGACTTTTTTAAATTCGGCTATATTTAAAAGCTTTCCGTGACAATTTTAAATGATTTAAAAGGATTCAATTTTAATCATTAATTGAGGTGCAATTATTTATCAACTTGAAGTTTCCAGTCAAAAAAAGCCCAATTCTTACTTGGTAGAATTACGATAAGAAAATTATTCTAATAAAAAATTTTAAATTTTAGATTCATTGAATGAATTTTTCCATTTGGTAATGGTC
This sequence comes from Brachionus calyciflorus, assembly GCA_002922825.1. Classification (NCBI taxonomy): domain Eukaryota; kingdom Metazoa; phylum Rotifera; class Eurotatoria; order Ploima; family Brachionidae; genus Brachionus; species Brachionus calyciflorus. Next base: position 18,881 of record NTPY01000526.1, on the reverse strand, counting down.
GGTTTAGCTGGTTCAACAAATATGGTCTCATGTACATGCTTAGCCTTATCATCTCTAACATTCGAATTCAGAGAAAATATTTCCGGTAGTCTTATCAAAGATCTAATCGATACATCTTGTCTTTTGATTCGATCAGATAATAAAGAAACAGTTCTGGGAAGCATGAACTTGCTTAAAATAATGTGTTCAGCATTTCAAGCGCCAACATTGGGTCAATATTTGGATCAAATATGCGATGCCATTCATCACCTACACGAAAAACGTCCAAATATAGAATCCGATTCAAAACAAAGTATCAATCATTTTGCCGGCACAGCGCCAATCACTAAATCTCAGCGAATTAAAACCCTAGTTAAGTTAACCCTTAAAAAACTAATGAAAAAATTTAGTTATGAAATTTTACATGAAAAAATATTTTGTAATGAAAATAGACCAAAAGCCGGTGACATGGACTTGGGTGAAAAAAAATTTGTTTATTTAAGTAGTGCTGTTAAACAGGGTTTGGAAAATTTATTGGGTAATTTAAAAAAAATGATTGAGAAAGAAAAAAAGAAACGATTGGATGATGAAAAAGCATCTAAAAAAGCCGGTAAAACAAATCAACTTGATCTTGTGTCAATTTACACGACAAATACTCATAAAACATTTGGTAATAATATTAACGAAATTGAAGATTTATTAAAAGAATCCGAATCTGAGGACGAAAGTGTTCATCAAGATGCTAAATCAATGAAATCTTCGAAAACAAATAAGTCAGCTAAACAAGCTGAGAAAAAATCACGAAAAAAAGATGATAAATCTTCAATGGCATGGTTACAAGAGAACGATGATGAAGATCCACTTGATTTGCTAGATCCAATGGCAATTAAACGCGTTTTGTCAACTAAACCATTGACTAAAGAACAAATTGAAAAGAAGAAATCACGTGATTCTAATACTAAAAATAGAGGATTTAAATTGAGCAATGATGGCAAGTTGATTATTGATGATTCAGATGAAGAAGATTCGGACCTAGATAATGGAAAGAAAAAATCTAAAAAGACTAAACAACCAGGCGAATTGGAGGAAATGATGGATACATTGTCTCTTAGCAAAAAATCAATGGCTTTAAGTAAAAAATCAAATAAAAAACGTATGATTGGTTATGAGGACGATTCGGATATAGAAGATAATAAATCGAAATTTTCCTATAAATCAGGCGGTCACGGTATCCATCGTAATACTGAAAAGAGTAAGAGAATTAATGATTATGGTTCAGAGTATAGAGCCAAAGTAATTTTTTTTAATTTTTATATTATATTAAATTCAAGTAAACTCAAATTTTTTTTTTCAAATTTATAAGAAGGGCGGTGGTGATGTTAAAATTAAGAATAAACCAGATCCATATGCTTATATTCCATTCAATCCGGCTAAATTGAATAAGAGAAAGAAGGCTAAGTTACAAGGCGAATTTAAAGGTGTTGTTAAAGCCGCTCAACGTGGTGCCCAAAAAGGATCTAAAAAAGTTAAAAGATTCTAAAAAATTTTTGGGATTTTAATTAATAAAAATATTCTAAAATATTATTCATATATCTTTTTAATTCCCAATTCCGAATGATTTAATTTCAACAAAAAAAAATCTAAGAATTCTCTTGTGAAATTTCTGATCCTTAAGATGAAAGAGCTCGTTGGTGAAAACTAGATAAAAGTGTATGTGCTTTTTCAGTTTATGTCTTAATGTCAATAAGTTATTGAGTATTGTAGAAAAGAAAAAGCTCTCTTTAAAAGCTAATCTTCTTGCATATTTCTTTTTATTTCTCGTTTTCCTTGAATTTACTATTAAACCAAGAATGAATATTTGATACAAAAGAAAATCAATTTATTAAATTTTCAAATTTGTTTTGTATCTTAATTCTTAAATTCAGAAAAAAAAATACTCAAAAAATGTACCAGATGAGCCGGATTTGGGCTATTACATGGCAACATGAAGTTTAGTACTGTAGTACTATAGTACTATAGTACGATAAGGAAGGAATTAACTTGATAGACAGAATTTTTTACAGCGTGTGTACAAATTTATGTACAGCATGTACATGAAGATTTTTATAAGAAAACCTTAATTTGTTTTTTTTTAAGTGACCCCAAAGGTTAGAGAAAACATACTTAGGTAAAACTTTTTATTTTTTTTTTATTTTGTAGTACGATTTGTTATTTTTCTTAAGGACATATTTGTACATCATGTACACTGATTACCTAGCTTAATTTTCGATAAAAAATATTTTCATCTCAATAGTACTGAATAGTACTATTCAAAGTTTTAACAAATATTTTTTTTTTTTTTAATTTTTAGAATAAGATTTTCTTGACGAATTAAAAAATAAAATCGTACTGAAAAGAAAAAAATTTCTAAGAATTTTTATTATCTATTTAATGAATAATAAATTTAAAATTGAAAAAAAATTTATAATTTTCTATTCTAGTAAACGGTAATAAATGACGCAACTAATTAACCCGGTAAATTCTTTAATTTCGTTCATGCTCCCTTGTAGATGTTATTTAAATAAAATATCCCAATAAAATGATCAATTTTGTCTAATTTTTTGAAAGCGTAGATACACTTAAGTCGAAATTTTCCTGAATCAAATTCACATTCTTGAGGTATTTTTTTAAAATCCAACTCTGCGTTAGACGATTCTAAAACTAGCCATAATGGTTTGATTTTTCCAACAAATCCAATTTTTAGAGAAAGTTTATTTTTACATTCTCTACAATCATCATCAAAATAAAATTCTCCTTTTGAGTTCAATAAAAATTCATTAGATTCCGAAAAACTCTCGAAAAAACAAAATGAACATTTTTTTTTGTTTGTATAAGTTTGATTTTTCTGCATTAATCTTACGAAAAAATCATATATTGTCCCTAAGCAGTTAAATGATTGCATATTTCTATCTAATTTAAGAGCCTCAGTTAGCCATACAAATTTTGCTCTACCCCAGTCATTTTTGTCAACCAAATCAAAAATTTTCTTTAAAATAGCATAAATCTCGTTATTTGAGGCAAGAGAGTTTATTTCTAGTAAATATTTTGAATCTTGGTCGATTGTTTGCCAAATAGAATAAAGAAAGTAGTTGATTGTGCACGCATTAAAAATTTGTACAACCTTTTTACCTCTTATTTCTTTGAATGAACATGAATTTGTTGGTAAATGAAAATTTAAATGTCTTAAGTTTAAGTTTAAACTTTGTTTAATATTTAATTTATCTTGCTCATATGAACTTGCTTCGGAACAAGATCGAGATCTAGATTTCGAAATTTTTTTTTTCTTTGTATCGACGCCTTTTTGTGATTTTTTTGGAATTTTGTAAGAGTCATAGTAAGACTTAACAGCTTTTTTGGGCTTTTTTTTATCACCCCAAACGTCTTTAAGCATCGAAATCGGCATTTCATCACAAAAAAAATCGTTTTCCAAATCATAAGAGCTTCTGACTTTATTTTTAAAATAAATTTTGAACAAATTTCATGCGGTGAGCAAGAATTTAGTTTCTGATTTAATATACTGTGCTTGATTATTTTAAAATTATTTTCGACACTATTATTAGTTATTCGAGTAGTTTTTTCATCTTCTTCACCAACATTTAACATCACACCTGACCAAAGTGGCATTATAAACATGTACTTGAAAAAAATTTCCAAAATTTCCATGTTGTAAAATTCATTTTCACACAAATTTTCATTATTTTGAGAAATTTCATTTTTCCTTAAATTTTCTAAAGTTTCTTGCCTTACTTTTTCGAAATGCTTAGTAAAAGGACTCCTTTTTCGGATTGAATTTTCAACTTTTTCTATTTCATCAGGCACATCTATTTTTTCCTCACTTTCATTCTCCTCGGTTTCTTCTTGTTTAACTTCTATTTCTTTTAAAACTTCACGTCTTTGCTCCAAATTTTCTAAAGCGTTAATGACTATTTGATTTTTCTTAGGAGATGACATTATTTGAATAATGTTAACGAACAAAAATTCAAAATTTGTAAAAGTTGTACAATTTTGAAGCAGCGAGAAAAAAAAAGTAAAAGTTTCTGCGATATCTTTGTGAAACGATTCTTTTTTTGATTTAATTGAAATAAGCTTAATCATATGGGAAGCACATAAAAAGCTTCTTAATAAACCTTCTGGTAGCTCTTTTTTTTTAGTTAAATAATCAAAACAAATGCTCAGGTATTCATCTATGCTTAGATAATTGAATATTTTTTGAACTGCATTTATGAATGTGAATGAAAAATCAGTTACTATGCCAAACGGATACAAATTTTTTTTTTCTCCATATAAAAGCATATAGCTAAGACAAGAATTTAAACAGTTTTCTATTGTATGGCCGAAATTTGAATTAGAGAAAAAATCAAAAATAGAAAGAACAAGATATTTTGATGGATCATCAAAAACCATAGAATAGAGAAAAGGCTTTTTTTGATTTGGAATTGGCTTAAGTATTGATCCAGTTGAGTCGAAGTACCAAAATGATTTTTTGTTTTTTTTATTATAAGTTTTCCAAAATAAAACCTTTTTAGAACACAATTAAAATTAACATTGATATCATTAGTTTTTTTTTTTATTTTACCTGGTTTTCACACATCATAATCATAATAAATGGATCTATAGACAGTGACTGAATGTACCCTTTTAAATGTTTGCTAGTTTTGTCAAAGTTAAAGAAAATTTTTTTTGAAGTATAAGCATCTTGAAAAACATTAGGATCAATTTGATTTTTCTTTTCTATTTCATTCTTAATTTTGCTTAAAACATTAAGTTTCTTGATTTTTGAGTCAACTGAAATTTCGTTTTTTGGTTGATTTATTGAATCTGAATGATATTTATTTAAAGCTCCTTCAGATAAAACCTCTAATGCTTTTTCAACCCGTTTAGACCCATAAAAAGTTTCTGACTTAGGCTTTAATTGAGCTTCATGATTCAATTCTCCTTCGATTCGGCATTTAAAATTTACATCATCCTTATTTTCAAAATCCCACTCTTCAATTTCAAAAATAAACCTAAAAATAAGATCAGAATAATTTTCCCTTTCTAAATTATTAGTTTTTTTCAAAATTTATTGTACCTTAAGCAGCCTTTATTATTACAATCATATATACCTCTCCAAAAGCATGAGTTTTTCGAAATGTATTATTGAAATGCTTTAATAGGCATTTTTCATTCATTTTTTTAATACATTCAGAGAAAAAATTCGATGATGAACTTTCAAGTTTGGTTTTCTCAGAATAATTTTTTCTACCCTGATATATTTTGAAAAAGTCATCAAAATGAACTTTAAATTCTAAAACATACACCTAAAATGAAATTTTTAATAAGTTTAAAAAAAATCAATTTTTTATCATTAAATAACTTTTTCTTCTAAGGATTTTTTTTTCAATTATTTGAACTTTTACAGAATTCGAGTCTTCTAGATCGTTTATTTCCTCGGAATCTTCTATACTCATGTTTAAAATATCATTTATAAGTTTTTGATTAGATGAAATTCTTCTATGTAGAAACATTCCAGTTTTGTGGCAATATTCACCATTATTAACCTTTTTAGTTAGCTCGTTGTAAAATGTTCCTGTCTTTCGACTCAAATTTTCCAAAACATCAGATTTTCTTAAACTTTTATTTTGTTGCAAAACATTGATAGTATTATTTTTTAAAACAGGTGTCTCAATCTGGAATTGTTTTTTTTCAGACATGGTTATTAGTTTTATCCAAATATTATTTTATTTTTAATTTCTGTAGAGAAAAAGCTTAAATAGATAAAAAATGTTTAAAATCTCTCTCTATTAAACTTGGTACACATAGTACTATTATGAATTTAAGACGTTAATTAATACCAGAATGAAGAAAAAATAAAATAAGAGTTTTTTTTTTATTTTGTTTTGAATAGTATTTCTTAGTACTATTCAAAATTTTTATTTTAAATTTTATAATTTAATTTTTTGATGAATGTACAAGGTGTACAAATTTATTTTAGTGATTTGTGGATAATCGTACTATGAATTTTTTTTAATTTTCAAAAAATAAAATTAACAAAAAATATTTTAGCTATAAAAGGGTTTTTTTTTAAATTTTATTTTTTAAGTAACTTGTAATTTTTTTCCTTAAACTGTACATAGGGTAAGTATTATAAAAAAAGTATTCTTCCTTACTCAAATATTTCCTAACCCAATCGTACTAGAATCGTACCGTACTACAGTACTAAACTTCATGTTGCCTAATTTTTACACCATTTCTAAAGCTTCTAGTTTCGTAATTTGTCTAATTTCATACTCTATTGCTACGATTTCGACTTCTTCATCTTCAATTAAGGTCTTATTTGAACATGGATTTGCAATAATAACGTCTGAGCCTGTTTTAATTGAAATTATTTTTCAATTAAACTCATTTCATTGACTAGAATATGTTTGATTGTTTTAACACACGAATACTAGATAACTGAAAAACACGCACCCGAGTTCGCAAACAGAAAGATAAACTTTTTGACATGTTTCTATAAATTTTTTCTATTCTTTTCGAAAATGAAATTTTCATATTTTTTAATTAAAAATTTTTAAAATAAAAAAAAACTGCTTTTAAAATAGGAACACCCGGTTTCTTTGGGCCAAATATATAGGAACATCCCCAATATTATTCGAAATATGAATTCTTCATAAAAAATCACTCTTTGACGGTATCTAAACTTTAATAAATTTTACATCCTTTATCTTTTAAATCTATCGAAAAGTTAAGTTAAAGAACATCTTAAAAATTTATTACGTCATATTTTTTTTTTATTTATAAATTTATATTAAATTACCGTATTCCCTTGCTAGATAGTGCAGCGCTTTAAGTTGAGATGCGACTTTTACGAATGAACTTTTTACCATCTCACCCATGCTATAAGCTGTCTTACATGCAGCAAATCAAAATTTACATATTTAATTTAATGCACCACTAATTCCGTGTTTTTGGATTTTATTCGTACATCAAGTCGAGTTTAATTTAAAAATAAAAAAATTTTATTTTTATTTATATTTGTCGCCGCATTTAAAATTAAAGTATAAAAATATTTTGGCAGTGTTAATTTTGCTCAAATTTCAATTTTGCTATTTTTCGCTCAAAAAAATAAAAAATTTAAATACACAGTTACTTGCACAGTGAATTTTTTTAAAGCCAATTCTTTAATTTTTACATTTTGAAATTAAAAGAAAAAAGAATTGACTTTTAAAAAATTCACTGTGCAAGTAACTGCGTATTAAAATTTTTATTTTTCTCAGCGAAAAAAAGCAAAATTGGGCTCTGTACAGTAAATTTCAATTCGTCATTTCAATTCGCTTAAACTGTTATAATTTTTGATCACAACATGCTAATTCTTAGTTTTAAATTGCTACAAAATGTAACAATTTTGCTAAACCTAAAAATTCAAAAAATTTTTAAATATTTTTCTGGCACTTTCACCGGAACTGAAATTTTGTTAAGTTTTTTCTGAAAATTTAAAAAAATTATTGTTAGCGTGGTTTGAATATGGTATCTTTATTTTTTGAGATATATTTAACTTAACTTTTCGATAGATTTAAAAGATAAAGGATGTAAAATTTATTAAAATTTAGATACCGTCAAAGAGTGATTTTTTATGAAGAATTCACACCTATCGCCAAGCGGGTCAAAACTGTACAAGCAGAGTTCAACTGGGAAAAAGGATATAAAATATTCCAAAATGTAGAAAAGTCAGTTGGGCCACCTATTTTTTGGGAGTTTTGAGCCGTTTGAAATCTTTTCCTATGTATTTAATGGTCGGTTTGAGGTAAGTTTGACACTATTTGAAGGAGGTTTGAGGATTTTTCACAAAAATAATTCATTGTAATTTTTTTTATATCGAAGTATTTATCAAAGTTGGTAAACCGGGAACGGCAAATCCAAAAAACGGTCGTCGACTTCGTCGAATTACGGCCTGCGAGGTGGGTTAAACAACCCATGATCCTGGGTCAAATGTCCGAAATTCCTTGTCTTACGCGTTTACAATTCACCAAATGGGAAATGATTAGGTTGTTGGAAACACAAAAAGCTTAAAACCCCAGCTCCTGGGTCAAATGTCGGAAATTCCTTGTCTTACGCGATTACCATTTACCAAATTGGAAATGATTTGGTGGTAGAAAACCTACCTCAAACTGACCTCAAACCTACCCTAATATACATGTAAAAGGATTACAAACGGTTCAAAAATACCTAAAACAAGGGGGTCCTAGATAGCTCTTCTTATCTTTGGCAAAAAGTCTCAAACCTACCTCAAACTGACCTCAAACCTACCCTAATATACATGTAAAAGGATTGCAAACGGGTCAAAAATACCTAAAACAAGGGGGTCCTAGATAGCTCTTCTTATCTTTGGCAAAAAGTCTCAAACCTACCCCAAACTGATATCAAACCTACCCTAATATACATGTAACAGGATTGCAATCGGGTCAAAAATACCTAAAACAAGGGGGTCCTAGATAGCTCTTCTTATCTTTGGCAAAAAGTCTCAAACCTACCTCAAAAAGACCTAAAACTGACCTCAAACCAACCCTAATATACATGTAAAAGGATTGCAAACGGGTCAAAAATACCTAAAACTAGGGGGTCCTAGATAGCTCTTCTTATCTTTGGCAAAAAGTCTCAAAGCTACCTCAAAAAGACCTAAAACTGACCTCAAACCTCGCCTAATATACATGTAAAAGGATTGCAAACGGTTCAAAAATACCTAAAACTAGTGGGTCCTAGATAGCTCTTCTTATCTTTGGCAAAAAGTCTCAAACCTCCCTCAAACTGACCTGAACCTACCCTAATATACATGTAAAATGATTGCAAACGGGTCAAGAATACCTAAATCTAGGGGGTCCTAGATAGCTCTTCTTATCTTTGGCAAAAAGTCTCAAACCTACCTCAAAAAGACCTAAAACTGACCTCAAACCTCGCCTAATATACATGTAAAAGGATTACAAACGGGTAAAAAATACCTAAATCTAGGGGGTCCTAGATAGCTCTTCTTTTCTTTTGCAAAAAGTCTCAAATCTACCTCAAACTGACCTCAAACCTACCCTAAAATACATGTAAAAGGATTGCAAACGGGTCAAAAATACCTAAAACTAGGGGGTCCTAGATAGCTCTTCTTATCTCTGGCAAAAAGTCTCAAACCTACCTCAAAAGACCTAAAACTGACCTCAAACCTACCCTAATATACATGTAAAAGGATTGCAAACGGGTCAAAAATACCTAAAACTAGGGGTTCCTAGATAGCTCTTCTTATCTTTGGCAAAAAGTCTCTAACCTACCTCAAACTGACCTCAAACCTACCCTAATATACATGTAAAAGGATTACAAACGGTTCAAAAATACCAAAAACTAGGGGTTCCTAGATAGCTCTTCTTATCTTTGGCAAAAAGTCTCAAACCTACCTCAAACTGACCTCAAACCTACCCTTATATACATGTAAAATGATTGCAAACGGGTCAAAAATACCTAAAACTAGGGGGTCCTAGATAGCTCTTCTTATCTTTGGCAAAAAGTCTCAAACCTACCTCAAAAAGACCTAAAACTGACCTCAAACCTCGCCTAATATACATGTAAAAGGATTACAAACGGTTCAAAAATACCTAAAACTAGGGGGTCCTAGATAGCTCTTCTTATCTTTGGCAAAAAGTCTCAAACCTACCTCAAATTGACCTCAAACCTACCCTAATATACATGTAAAAGGATTGCAAACGGGTCAAAAATACCTAAATCTAGGGGGTCCTCCCTTTTCTCTTTACTTGATATTCAAATCAAATTTCTTTTATTCTCAAGTCAAAAAGTTGGCTTCAATCCCAGCCTGGATTAGAGGCTTGTGACTGACGATACCTCTTAAAATTTAAAAAATTTGGTTTAAAACGCGGCTTTTAAAATTAAGAATTGAAAAAATCTAATAAGAATATAAATTAAATCATTTAAAATATCTTACGATAATCTTTTCTTCTTTTCTTAAGTATAAATTTAGTTGGTTTTTTTCATTTTTTCATAAATTTTCATTAATCATGGATGTTGATGTTGAGTCTCAGATTGATATAAATGCTATTCCAAGTTAATCCAATCATCCTACTGTGTCAAATTAAAAATAAAATATAATCTTGATTTTAAAAACAAAATTATAAGCTATCATTCTAAAGGCAACAGCATCAACGCATTTTCAAGAAAGTTTGATGTAGATCGAAGATATATTAGGAGGTGGATAAAAATTTGGCCAAAAATAAGCACTACTAAATTGACTCGATCTAGTTATAGAGTCAAATCTGAGAAAGATAAGTCTTATTTCCCTTTGATGGAAAATCAGTTAAACGAATGGATTAGAGATAAAAGAAACTCGGGATCTTGTATTAGTGGTTTTTCAATTAAGCAAAAGGCAATAGATATCTATAACGAAATATACTCTAACCTAACTGAATCTAAAATTGACTGTAATCAATATGGACGAAACTTCGATTTATTTGGATTTTCCCTCAAATTATACGTATGACTCCAAAGGAGCACGGCGTGTTAAATCAAATACAAATGGTTGCGAACGAACTAAAATATCAGCAGCATTTACTGCTACAGCCGAGGGAAAAAAACTTCCAATTTTTGTTTGTCCGAGAAAAACAGACTAACCCAATTTTGTTGCTCTAAATAATGTCATAGTTCATTACAAGTCTGGTTCAACTTTTGACCAGGATATAATACATGAATATATAATAAAGATAATTATTCCTTATATGCTGATAAATGAAATAGACCAAATTGAATTCTTTATTGATTCGGCAACATGCCACCGTACTAAAAAAATTAAAGATTTTTGTACAGAAAACAACATAAATCAAATGTTTATTCCACCCCGTTTTACAAATTTGTTACAACCGGCAGATGTTTGTTAGTTTGCTACTTTAAAAAGAGCTTACCATAAAAAATGGAATGATTGATATATTAACGAAGAAAAAACTTATACCAAAAATGGTAATTCACGCTCTCCAGGGTATGCAAAATGTATTGAATGGTTGTCAGAAATTTGGAACATAGACAACGAATATTTTTAGAAAGAAAGAAAAAATTTTAAAAGCCATGATTTACTTAGCTTGGTGATAAATTTTGTCCGATACTTTTGTTACATAAAAATTATTTTTATTTTTTACATAATTTCTTTTTTTTTTTAAAGGCAATGCATTCTGATGATAAATTACTTTATTAAAAGCTAATGCTCATGTTGACCGGTTGTGGCAAAATGACCGCAATGATGGCTGACTATATGATGGCCGCTTGAGAAATTTTATTTTAATATGTTTGAAATAAAAAATCTTAAAGATGAAGCTCTTATTCGACACATTTAAGCGATATAATTAAAAATTATTCTATTATTTTTTATTTTTATACTTTAATTTACAGCATTAGTCTTTCTAAATCAACACAAAACCTTTCTGAACCATCTTTCTTTTTAACTAAAACCACTGGCGATACCCATGGGTATATAATACCATTTTTAGTCATACCATTAATCATTTGTTCTATTAAATTTTGTTTGGCATAAGGTATTTTTTAAGCTCTTTGTTTGATTGGTTTGCTATCACCTGTATTTATGTTGAATTTAAACTTTTTACACCGAAATAAATATACGTTAAACAGAATGTGAGATGTATTTTCGAAATAGGAAAAACCTGACCGCGTTTCCTTTTCACAGATTTAATTTTGCTAAATCAAATATGAAACCAGTAAAGGCAGAATTACATTTACTGGTTTCATATTTGATTTAGTATAATATTCTTATTTTTAATATTTTAAAACAATAAAAATATAAAAACGCAATCAATATCTAAATTTTTTACTTTCTAAGAAAATTAATATGATATGATTTTTTAAAAATTTTTTAAAGACACAAGAGAAAAGAAAATATTTGCTTACTATTTCAATTTCTATCTAAAAATATTCAAAATTTAAATTGTTATAAAAGCGTCTCTGAAGAAATATTCAAAAACTCAGAAAAAAAATTACCTTAATATAGACCCTCATGCTCTTCCTCAAAAATTACAAAATCGCTGCCACCACTATATTATTGTGTTTTTTTCTTTTTTGAAAATTTTTGTATTTTATTTTAAAAAACTATTTATTAATTTTGATTAAATGAAGTGTTAAACAGTCTAGAAATTGATAAGGGCACTAGCCTGTTGATTGACCTTGAAACTTAAAAAAACTTAAACATTATTGTAATGCCAAGTTTCACATAAAAAAATAATATCATTTTGTTTCAAAAGCTCATAAACATATAGATAGTTAGAATTAATATTTTTACTGTTAAAATTTATAATAGTTAATTGAGTTTCATTAGGTCCTTGTCAAACATTTTGAATTCGATTAATTTCTTCGGCATTGTTGATTCTGTTGTTTCTTTCATTTATTTAATCTGTCATGTTTTCTTCGATTCCATTATTTTCGTTCATATTAATTTGTCTATTATTTTCCCTTTTATTATTTTTAATTAACCTTACTATTTTTCTGCTAATTACTGTCCCAAGACTTTTTACAACTATTTCTAAAACATTTTCTTCATTTTTTAACGTTTCAATTATTTCCTTAATGCACTGGATTACTGGTTTCGTTTCTATAGTCTGTGGTAATTTCTTTCTTGGTTCTCTACCTGAATCTTCAGCTTGTTTTTTACAATATCAGCGTAAGTACTTTTTTTATTTGCCACTTTTGACACATATTTCTTTTAAACTGAACATTTTTTAATACCACCAAGATGATCATTACTACCACAATTTGCGCATTTTACTACTTATTTATCTTTTTTCCCATATCCTTTATTTGAAAGATATGCTCTA
>NTPY01000635.1:3128786-3141116 GCA_002922825.1 Brachionus calyciflorus | reverse complement strand
TTTTTTTCATTAAACGATAATTCGGCTGTAAGACTACGTTACGAAAAAGAAGGTTTTGGAATTTGTTTTGTTAAAGGCCGAGATTGCTTTAGTAGTATATCTTGGCACTTTTTTTCAGCATCTATTACTGGCTGATTTTACCCATTCTCCTCCCCTTTTTGAAAATCCCTGCCATTCTATTGGATAGTAATAAATTAACATTTATTATCGATTATTTCGGACAAAGTAATCGTGTCACCATTCGATGACCCCCCTCCTAGTTGACGGGGACCCCCTTTAAAAAACAACCAATAGAATTTAAGATCATAGACATAATTTAAATTAATAAATCAATAAATCGATAATGATTAAATTTCCCCCTCCTTAAAAAATCATCCAATAAAATCTAAGGTCATAGACATAACTTAAATTAATAAATCGATAAATGAACAGATTTTTTTATGGTATAAATTTTGATAAATTTTTAAGATTTTTTTCACTAAAAATGAATGTTAAAATTTGCAAAACCAATGAACAATTAGAATTGTCTTTCAAATTCAACAAGACGATTATTGAAAAAGTAAAAACAATAAAAGGTGCAAAATTTAATGGAAATCAAAAGTTATGGAGTGTACCTATAGAATCTGAAGATGCTCTGTTATCAACTTTTATGCAATCTGAAATTAATTACGAATTTGTCAAAAAACAAGATGAACCGAATAACAAAGAAGGAAATGCTGTAGTAACAATTCTGAATCAAGATGATTTTACTTTGAAGCTTCCGATTCCAAAACCTCTTTGGTCAAAACTGTGTGTTTTTAGAAAAACTTCTACGACAGATAAAGAATGGATTTTTTCTAAAGAACTGTTTATGGATTTTCACAAATTGTGTCTTGAACTTAATATTGGTGTCATTTTTAAAGTTTAAAATATTTTGTAATTTTTATTCAAATAAATTTTTATGTCATTTTTTTTTCAATTAAATTTTTTTTATTCATTTTTTTTTCAATTTAATAATTTTTATCATTTTTAAAAACAGAATAAAATTAATTAAACGAAAAAAATTTAATTTTTATTTAATGGTCCAGAATGAAAAAAATATCCAAAAATTTCGAATACTTAAAGATTCTTGCTAATTGTGGGAAAAAAATGAGAAATTCTATCATTTATGGTGCAAATAAAGATTTAATTGAATGTATTTGTGAATGCATTTACAATATTCTAAGAGGAAATGTTAAATTAACAGATGTTGATAAAAATAAACTCCTCAAGTATAAAAACAGTTTGCGTAAATTATTGAGAAATAAATCAATAAAAGAAAAGAAAAAAATTCTTTTTCAAAAAGGAGGGTTTCTACAAATTTTGTTACCTTCAGTAATTACTGGTCTAGCAACAATAATATCTAGTGCGATTTCAAAAGAATGAAGTACACTAAGAAATGGATGGTTATCCCTTTTAATTCTTTAAAAACCGACTATAAGAGTGATACAAAGAAAAAAATTTTATCAAATAAAAGCTTATCCAGAGAAGATAAAATAGCAATGTTTAATAATTTTGCTCAAAAAAATTTAATTAAAAATATTCCTAGTCAACAAATGTCAAAAGAGACTCCAGAAAATATTGACAAAAATTATGACATGGATTCTATTACGGAAGAGACAGAATCTGTAAAGAATGAATATGACGAATTTCAAGATCAGAACACATATGATTGGATTAAAGAAGAATCTTTAACACCTTTTAGTGCAGATTTACGTAGATTCTCTAATATGCTAAATAAAACCCTAAAAAAGATTAATAAAAATCAGTCAAAAGATTATACTCCTCGTAAAATATCCTTGAATGAATCAAATTATTCCAAGATCGAGCCTCTAGATTTTACAATTAGAGATAATTTATTAAATAATTCAAACAATGATCCATCTGAATTTTCATTAAGAAATATTTCATTAAATGATTCAAATAATTCAATAAATGAAACGTCTTTTGATGATTCAAATACAACATTAAATCAATCAATATTCCAGCGTGCACCTGCACAAACAACCAGGTCAAAGCGTCCGATTTCAGATCAAACCTACCGAGAAATAACAGAAGTTGCTAAAAAGAAAAAGAAAATAAATGAAATTAGAGAATTAAATTCAAGACCAAAAAAGAAAAACAAAAAATTAGCCAACATTTCAAAATATTGGGAATCTTTAAAATAGAAAATGACAAAATTTTTGCAATACTTTGATCCTCCATCTCAAGCTTCATTTACCGGACAATCATCTTTTAAACATACAATAAAAAAAAAGAAGGAAAAAAATCAATTAAAAGAATGGTTAGGTGAACAAGAACCCTATACACTCCATAGACCACTGAAAAAGAAATTTCAGCGTGAAAAAGTAATTTCAAATGGCATTGATGATTTATGGCAAGCAGATTTAGTAGACGTCTCAAATATTTCTAAGGAAAATAAAGGCTACAAGTTTTTAATTACTGTAATAGATGTTTTTAGTAAATTTGCTTGGGTTCATCCATTGAAAAACAAAATGTCAGAATCAATTCTTCAAGCTTTAACAAAGATTTTTAAAACTCGGAAACCATTAAAACTCCAAACCGATAAAGGCCGTGAATTTCTGAATAAACCTGTTCAAGATTATTTGAAAAAAATGAATGTTCACTTTTATACAACAAACTCTGAACTTAAAGCATCTGTTGTTGAAAGATTTAATCGAACTTTAAAAGAAAAAATGTGGCGTTACTTTACTTACAAAAATAATCATGATTATACTAAGGTACTTGACAACCTTGTTGATTCCTACAACAACACATTTCATAGAACAATTAAAACAACTCCAAACAAAGTTTCCAAGAAAAACGAAGACAAAATTTTCAGAAATATTTACGGATATGATAAAGACACAGGTGATGATTCGTTTCTCACAATAAACTTTAAAATCGGTGATAAAGTTAGAATATCAAAAAATAAAGGTATATTTGACAAAGGATATACTCCAAATTGGACTAGAGAAATATTTTTAATAGATAAAATTGTCTATTCTAATCCTGCAACATACATTATAAAAGATTTGAACGATGAGATAATAGAAGGGAGATTTTATGAGCAAGAGCTACAAAAAATAAACAAAAAAGAAGAAATTTATCAAATAGATAAGATCATTCGGAAAAGAAAAAAAAATAATAAATTAGAATATTACGTTAGTTGGCTTGGTTATCCAAAATCATTCAATAGTTGGGTAAAAAAAGAAGATTTGATTAAGAAATGAGTTTTTATGTAACTTTACCTAGTAATAGTTCAATGGACCTGTATCCAGAGAATACAATGACTGATTTTTCTGTCTTATTAAAAGAACCTATTCGACTTGATGTTCAGTACGAAGTTGCATTAGTTGAATTGACTTATAAACATTCATGGAGTCTAGAGGTTGGTCACCTTTTCATACAGTCGTTAAATGGTCCAAATTACGATGTTTTTAAATTAATCTATCACGACGGTGAAAAAATTAAATCGTTTACAAATAGGTTAAATGGCGAAATATGGAAGTATTATATAAACAAAGAATACGATAGACGTTTAGAATTAGGGAAATCTAATCAGGAAATACCTAAAAATATTAAAATACCTAGAAACCCTTTTAAAAAAGATCTAAGAGATGAAGATGTTGTAGATGAAATAAAATCTTCGGATTATTTCAGAGCAATACCATCTTTTTCTTCAGCCCCTTATAGATTTATTATATATCCTCGTGAATATCGGATTAGATTTGATGGTGACATTTTAAGAATTTTAAATTTAGAACAGAAATGGTACGAAAAATTAGGAGGCAAGAAATACGTAGAGTCTGGAATAATAAATGATCCCTCTCCCACCATTATAAATTCACTTTTTATTTATTGTGACATTATAGATTATCAATATGTCGGCGATGCATACGCTCCATTATTAAGAAGTGTTGTTGTTGACAACAGCTACTTAAAAACAGCATGGGTTAATTATGATAATCCACATTATTTAAATGTCAACAAATATTATATTAATAATATTAAAGTTGAGATTAGAGATGATACAGGGAAAAAGATACGTTTTGAAAATGGACGTGTAATTGTAAAACTCCATTTCAGACCAAAACAGGTATAAATACAAGTTCAAACAATCATATAATCTAATCAGATTCTGATTATTTACAAAAATTTTCAAACAACTAAAACTTAAATTTAAAAAATTATGGATTTCTTTATCACTCTTACTAGTGGTCCAACTAAAGATCAACCAGATTATGACACTGCATGGTCCGAATACAGACCTCAAAATCCCATTAAATTGGATGGAGAATACGAAGTTGCACTGGTCCAGTCTGTTTTTAAAAACGTACACTCAAATTGTCTTGCAACTATCAATATTTTCTCACCTAGCCAAAATATGGACATGTTCCCTCTTAAGCTTTATACTAAAGATGGTCAATCAGTTGAGGCAATTATTAAGAATGCAAACAATAAACTTAATGAATGGTCATCTTCACAATTAGTTGATCAAACTACCCCTACAATAGTCTTGAATGAAGAAAATTTAGAGTTTTCTCTAGATGTCCCAAAAGATTGGACTTATTTTGTTATGGATGTTGATAAAAATCATATTGAAGAATCATACCAAAAGGATAATAAAACGTTTTTTAAGTTCAAAAATAATAAATTTAATCATCTAAGACACTTTTATGTAAAGTCAAGTTTAGTAGAAAACCAAGAATTTGGTACTACTGAATCACCTATACTAGGAAGTGTTTACATTAAAGATTTGATTTCTAATGTAAACAGAGCAGATATAAATACACCTCAATATGTAAAAGTACAAAATCAAACCATAAATAACTTTAACATAGAATACACCACTAATTTACAAGATCAGACTATTTTGAAAGGAAATATTATTTCAACTCTACACTTTAGAAAATTAAATGGATTTTAAAGATTATTATTTAAAACAAGCTGGGAGTGGACTACCTTACTTTCAAGGCTCAATATATCAAAAGGGTTATGGTCTAGGTGGTATTTTTAGAAGAATTTTCAAATATATTATGCCAATTGTAAGAGAAAATGCTATCCCTGCTGTAAAAACAGTCGGTAAAGAATTACTTAAATCTGCAGCAAATGTCGTAAATGACTCATTAACTGGAGAAGATTTGAAATCAAGTGCAAAAAAAAGATTAAGTGAGAGTATAAAAAACATTTCAAATAAATTTATTCCTCAAGAAGGTGAAGGATTAGCTCTACGACCAAAAATGACTATAAATAGAAAGCGAAAATCTAAATCAAAAAACAAAAAAACTAAAAAACGAATTTTAGACATTTTTGATAAGAGAAAATGAAACTTTTTACAGATTCTAATGAATGTACAAAGTCCGAATTAGATTTGTTTATGACACCTAGCACAAACACTAGTATAGTTAGTGGTGGTTGGTTTGAGATTAACCCGACATCTTCGTTATCTGTTGGTACACCAATAGAATTCAGATATGAGGGGTCCACTAATCATTATTTACAACTATCAAGAACAAGTCTATATTTACAAGTATCTGTATACAAAGATAAAGTTTTAGTTACGGGTGATGATGCAACAGCTCCAATCAACAATTTCTTACATTCACTGTTCTCACAAGTAGAGTTATCATTTAATGGTCAAAGCTTTGAAAATTCAAACAATGTGTATCCTTATAAAGCTTATATAACTGATTTGTTAAACTATGGCCAAGACTCAAAGAATTCCTATTTACAATCAAATTTATTCTATAGAGATGATGCTGGTAGATTCGATACGATTGGAACTCATGGTGATGCTAATTTCCTAGCAAATTCAGGTTACGTAAAACGTAACAAAATTCTTAATAATGGTAATGGAAAAATTGAATTGATAGGAAGACTTCATTGTGATATTTTTAACACAGATAGATACTTGATTAATAATGTCTCAATGAACCTCAAACTTATTCCCACGAGGCCAGAATTTTGCCTTATGGGAGATAAAACAAAAAGCTATTATATTTCTGTTGATCAAGCTACTTTATTGGTAAGAAAGGCACAAATAAATCCTTCAGTAATGTTGGGGCATGCATTGGCGTTAGAGAAAACAACAGCAAAGTATCCTATAAAAAGAGTAGTTGTAAAACAACATACAATTGGAAGAGGAGTATCGAGTAAAGTAATTACCAATATTAGCTCTACTTCATTACCGTCAAGAGTTGTAATTGGATTTGTTAGAAATAGTGCTTATGATGGTGTTCTTGATCAAAATCCATTTAACTTTGGTCATTTTAATCTAACTAAATTAAATTTAATGGTCGATGGACAATCTTCTCCGTATTATAAACCTTTAGAATTTAACTTTGCTAGAAATCAATACATACGTGGCTACTATTCATTGTTTGAAAATATAGATAAACCTGTCTTTGCTACAGGTAACGATATTTCAAGAGAAGACTATCCAAACGGATATAGCTTATTTGCATTTGACTTGACACCTGATCTTTGTAGTGGAGAACAGTTTAATCTTATAAAAACAGGTAATCTAGATGTTGGACTTACATTTGCAGATTCATTAGAGGATTCAATAGTCGTAATATTTTATTTGGAATATGACAATTTGGTAGAAATAAATAATAAATACGAAGTCTCTTATGATTACAAAATATAATGAACTCAATTCAAATACAGAAAATACTAGAAAGTAACCCACAAACAAACAAAACATTTATTGGAGTTTATGCTAGAAATGAACTACCAAATATTAGATCGTATCCTTGCTGCTTTATTTTGAATACTGCTGATCGATCGCATGAAGGTATGCACTGGTTAGCATTTTATTATGATGCACAAAAAACGTGCAATTTTTTTGATTCTTTTGGAAATCCACCTAGATTTTTTGGCTTAAAAAATTACATTGACAAATTTTCAGAAAGTATAATTTATAATACAAAGACAATTCAAAGTATCAATTCAGATTTTTGTGGTTATTATTGTGTTTTATTTTTAATTCTTAGATGTAATGGATATTCAATGGAAAAGTTTTCTAACTTTTTTCATGAGGATTCTAGAAAAAATGATAGGATGATTAAAAATTTAAAAACTAGTTTTTAATTAATTTTATTTAATAAAATTTTTTGAAAACATATTTAATCTTTTGATGTATAAATTATTCTAACGTCATCTGATGTAATTCCTGTCTTTATCCTATTCCTCTCCTCAGTTGATTGTTTTAGATCAATTAATAAATACCCATGCGGTTTAGATGCTGCATCTTCAAATGCTTCCATAAAAAATTTAACTTTGTTTGGAAACATTTGTCTTGCCAAAGTCCCGATTTGTAACCTGTCTCTTGGATTATTGAATAAAATCAGATAATGACTATTTAGATTCAGTGTTCTTGTGAATTTTCCTTTTGAAAATATGTTTTGTGTTATAAAAAATACACTAATATTTTTGTGATGCGAATCTATTGTGAATAACTTTTGTATAGCTGGATCTTCTTCACATTCTTTCATTAAGTCATCGAGAATAATAAGATTTGGTTCAGAATTATCTAATTCATCAATATCAGGGATTCCTTTATGAAATTTAACATCTGGAGAAATTTCGTTAAAGTTATCAAAACTTGTTTGCCATGCCGAGTAACAATAAGTTATATTTTTTGGTGGGGTATCAAATAAGTCGTCATTGTAGACCAGTACTCTTTTGAGAAGCCAAGTCTTCCCTGATTGAGTAGGACCAGCAATAGTACATGTGAATGGGTGTTTAAAAATAAAAGGATCAACAAACCAAGTATTATTCATTTTTTAAAAATTTTATTTATATTAAAAGTTTATTAATTAAAGGAATATAAATTTTAAAAATTTTCCACATTGATTTTGTAATTATTAGTTTCTTCGATCTGTTTAAACTCAAACTCAAAACATAATCCTTATATGAACGTGATTCGTACAATCTGACTGCTTTGGTTTTTGATAATAAAAAAGTGAAATCAAAATTATCTCCAGTTTGTGTTGCAATGTTTCTCTTCTTTAATCTCATTTCTATCATTATTTGGGCCATTATTCTTTTAAATGATGTTTTTCATAAACAAATTCCAGCTTATCTTGAATATTATGCTCTTTTCTAACGTTCTCAATAGCTTTTTTTAATGCTAAATTGTAATAGAATGCAGCTAAACAAGAATGTCCGTGTTGAGCCCCGTAGTTATTAATACAACCTTCACAAGTTTCAATTGATATTCTGAAGGCTAAATTTAAGATTTCTTGAATTGTTTTGTCCATTTTGAATTTTTAAAAAAAACCAAATTATTTATAGTAGAAAAAATCAATAAAATTATGTTTTTTTTTTCAAATATTTTTTATTTAAAATCAATACTAAAAACAAAAAATCAATAATAATTAAAAAACAGAAAATTGATAAATTAATAACCATAAGGCAATGTATAAAAAGAATCTAACAAAACACGCTTGTCGTAAACAAACCCATACATTTTTGAAACTATATCTGTCTTGATAAACCAATTCTTTTTGTCTCTTGTAAACTTGAGTTGCTCAACTTGAAGCTTTTTCTCACGATCATTTAATACAATTTCTCGAATTGAGTCAAAGTTTACAACTAAAGACGAAATGTGATTTAATGAAAATCCTTTTACAGTACAGCTTGTTTTTCCATTGTCCATTTTGTAAGCATAATTTTTTTGTCCAGCTGATATAAATTCAGTTATATGTTTAGCTCCTTTCTTTTTTACTTCATCTGTAAAGTCTCCTAGATAATCACCTAATGGAGGATCGTACATACCAGGAACTTTTACATAAATAATAGAGTCAGTGTCGAAATACAATACTCTTTTGTCAATCTTTTTTAATTCATGATACAATTTTAATCTTGCGTGACATGTGACAAAAGCAGCCAATACAACACTTGTTTGTGTACTTCCATAATGCATGTCTTCATTTGTCGAGTAAAATACCTGAACATAATTTGGATGAGAAAAATCAGCATTATTTATCACATATTGGTCATCAGAAACCATGTCAAACCATTCAAGTGGATCAGAGATGACTTTATATTGTGTTTTGTTTGTATTCATGCCGAATCTTCCCCAAAATGAATTCAACAACATTTTCATAACTGATCTTAAACCTTTGTTTTTTTGTATTTTTTCTGCATCTAATTTAACTCCTTCTCTTTCGTAATAGTCATTGATGTATTGTTGTTTTTGTTCATCAGTTTTTGCATATTCAGGATAACCATCTGCTTCTTGTTTACCTTTTAGAAACATGTTTACATAATCACCAAACAATAAACCTAATTTCTCCCAATGCCAAACCTCATAAATTTCTACCATTTGATAACCTTGTCGTAATGCTTCTTGTACTTCTAATGTCACCCAAGTTCCTTCTATACATTTTTCTTCAATTGAATGGTTACATTTACTTTGCTGAAGTTCTGCGCATGTTCGACAAAGTGGAAAAACTAGTTTACCATTTATACGCGATGGTAAAACTGGGAAATAAAGTTCTCTTGGTGGTAAAACCTTACATTTTATCAAACCAAAGTATTTATTTACATCACCAAAATTTTCTGTTTCCACTATAGGATGTCCAATAGGATAATTACAATATTTTTGGACACATGGATAGAGGGAAGTTATATCAACATAACCACTTTGTTCATCCCCAGTACATTTGTGATAAAGCTTAACACCATTAGTTCTTCCACCAAATAATGCTTCTCGTGGATTAATTGGTTCTTTAATTTTGCATTGAGACACAAAAATACCAATTTCAGGATCATTTTTAACGCTACGATCCCAATCACATTCCCAAATTTCAACTAGCTTGGAAGCATTAATCATTCTTCGAATTTCTCTGATTCTTTTTGAGTGCTTTTCAAAAGTTGTCCCCATAAGTTCTTGTTTGAAACTATTAAATGTGTCTGATTTGTAGCACTTTTTACATCCATGAAACAAACAACCATGGAATTCATAATAAGTATTTGATGCTTTGTCATAACCATCTAATCGATACTTTCCAACTTGAATTTCCCCACCATTTTTGCTATGTTGAATTCTAATGTTTTTCTTTTCAGACAAGTATTTAAGCCAGAGTTGACATTTGATAGATGTCTTATGCTCAGGATGGTAACCATTCTCTGGGATAATACCAATTGTGTCTGGTTTCATAATTTTAGATCGGAATATGTGGTGACACAAGGACGCAATTGTAATTGAAGTCAAAAAAGGATCTATTCCGGTATCGGTCTCAGTCAATTTTGTTCTTTCCATAATAATCTTCCTAAATGCCATACAACCTTCTGCAAGTAGAACGACATCACTCCAACAATAATCTAAGAATTGTTGTTTGAAATCAAAAGTTTCTTCCTTAACTGAATCGTACCATATGTCGAATTCAGCTTTCTTTTTAGTACCAAAAAAATCTGAACCATAGAATTTCTTGTCTGGATAAGGTCCAAGATAATTTTGGTTTTCAGGGAGGTTAAAAAGATGAGGGAAATGTCCTTTGGATTCTTTCAAATTAAAGGTACTTGAAAAGTCAGACAATGGCATTGACAAGAATGAATGGGAATCTATTAATTTTAATTTTCTAAATTTTATACTTAAGATTTTAGTTCCATTTACAAGAACACTTGGCATTGTATCATTTGGTAGAAATGATGATAAGATGTATTTGAGAATAAAAACACCATCATAACCTTTGAGATTATGTGCTATGGCAATAAAGTTCTCATGTTTAAACAACCAATGGCAAAATATATCATTATCATAAAATGTGTACTTTTTCTCACAGTACTCACACTCTACTTTTGCATCCATACATTTCGTGCATATTTTTTTAGCCATTATTAAATTCGCAACGTGCACACCATTGATTTGATAGGCTTCGTAGTCAAAAAAGATAAAACCACCGAAATCTTTATCATTTTTTTTCTCTTTATCTTTTTTGATATAGCATCTGTGGTCTGGATCTACTGACTTGGAACAGTTTTTACACCACCTATCGTTCTCACCACAAACGTGATTTTTATTTCTATAAAAATTGCATGTCTTGCAGATTTTTACTTCTTTGCAGAAACGTTCGCTGTGAATTCTAAGGCATTTCTCACTTTTACACTCAATATTACAAAGTGTGCATGATTGAACGATTGATTCGTTACATCCAATTCGATTACAACTCTTACAACATTCTTCGCATTTGTGACATTCTAAGTTGTTATAAGCAACTTTACAAAAATCGCAATAATATGAACGATCATAAAATCTCTTCATTGACGAAATAACGTTGTAATGTTTATCGGTATAACATAAATAGATGTATTTACTTTTTTTAGGGCCTATATAAATTGGTTTTTTATCAATTTTACCGTCGCAATTTATAATTGTAATTTGATAATCGCAAAAAAATGTTTCGATTCTTTTGATTTCTGGTATTCCACACGCTTCATTTACTAAATTAAGTTCTTTAGCTACTTTTTTTGCGTAATGTTCGAGTAATTTGCTATTTGGTTTTACAAATTCACTTTTTATTGGATGATTGTCAGCGTAAGCCTTACCGATTAAAATAGCTCTTAACGCACATAAATTGTCATTGTTGTAAACAGGAATCATAAAATGCTTATTTTCACAAAAGGTTTGAAATTCATTTGTTGGTTCACTTTTTACACGATCTTTTATCTTTATATAGGGTGACTGTCTCTTTTTAACATTCACTATTTTTCGTCCAGAACCTGCTGGAAGACGTGCAATTATTACATGAGCTGTTAAATTATTATTCTCATTAAGTTGAACTTCTTTGTGTGATTGAGCTACACGTTCAAAGCTATCAATCAATACTTGTGCTGTCATGTCAGATTTTTTCAAGAATGGAATGCTAATTGGTCTCTCTAGTGAATCGTGATAAAGCACAATTCGAATTTTGTCATGCAAACCCATGCGTGAGCTGAACTCATTAGTCAAATTCTCGAAAGCTAACTTAATCTCATCAAACGCAGCCGAAAAACTCGACATGTTTTGACTAAATCCTATTTTATAGGTTGTTAAGGTAGAATTAAACTTATTATTGTGTACACTTTTTGTTTGTGTAATAAAATGGCTTAAATCTCCTCCATTTTGAATATTCGATGTAAAATTATCGTCTAAATTTCTCAAAGACTCAGCATGATTTTGAGCATTATTATTAAAATTTTCTAAGTTTTCCACGTGCTCAAAAATATTTGGAAATTCAGACATTAATTGCGAAACGGCTTCGTTTAAGATGTTCATTTATTAATAGTATTAAAAAAATTTAATTTTTTTTTCTAAAAATA
>NTPY01000635.1:3004803-3114541 GCA_002922825.1 Brachionus calyciflorus | reverse complement strand
ATGATCGAGCATCCTTCATACCTTTATAATTTATAAAATAAATAAAATTATACTTTAAAAAATTCAAATTTCTCTAAAAATTATTTTTGGCTACCGTACTGAACCTGTCCTGTACTTGTAACTGTACCCTTACTTAAAAAAAAAAAAATTTTGATTTTTTTAAGAATTTTAAAATAAAAACGAGTACAGTCGGTACGGTACGGACACGAGTACCACGTTAAGTCGATAGCATTGCAGTATTTCAAATACTGCAATTACAGATACTTTAATTAAAAAATATAATGTATTTTTCAATCCCAAAGTATATTGATTTTTTAATGTAATTAAATTTAATCAGTTTTTTAAATATTTTAGTTTTAATAAAAATATTCTAGTCGAGGTTGCAAATATTACCCCCAAATATTTCAAAAAAAATATTTTGAGTTTTTTTGCTATTTAACATTGTTTCATTTTAAAAATTGTGTGAAGTTTTTAAATAAAAGACGAAAAATTATCTCATATATATATATATATATATATATATACCATCTAGTAGATCTCGACGAGTTGATCACGTAGAGATCTTATCGTTAAGGGAATTTCTATATTGTATCCAAAAAGATTTTTACGAAAAACTTTATGTATAATTTTTCTATTATATTGTAATACAGTTAGTTTCCTCTCGTTCTTATCTCCCCATCTGTTCCTGAAAATAAATGAAACAAATTTGAAAGGAGACTAAAATGAATTTTGTCTAGTAAGAATTTCGTTCCAAAGATTTTTACAAATAAATATGAAATGAGACAAATATGTGACGTGACAAATTGGGGCGTCGACTGTACTTTCCTCAAGAACAATATCATGTAAGCAAAAAGTCAGAGATCTCTTCAAAATTGTCAGATTATGGGAATCATACAATTAAGTAAAATTAAAGAAACTTGATTTTTTGGTTTGCAACTTATCGTAAAAAAAATTTTTCATCTTTTTCTACCGACTCCTTGTTTAGTATTTACAATCCTTATTTAATTTAAACAATACAATCGACGATCAAATTGTAAATACCATTTTAATAACCCCATATTATTGAACAATTCAATTTTAAATTTTATTTTGAAACTGGTACAGTACGAATACGGGCATGCCGTTAGTTCGAGATTTACGGAGAAGTTATTTTGATTATTAAGTATAAAGTTTGAGAATTAAAACTTCTTAAGATTAGAAATAGTCTTAAAATCATAAAGCCAATCTATTTAAAAATCCGCATTATATAAATCCCAAAAAGGAGTGGACCGCAATTTAATTGGAACCGACCTCAAACAAAACGTTTTCAATCGAAAAAAAAACATTTAGATATAACACAGAATGGTTAGCTTTAATCCCAGCATTTTATTAAAGAATCTTTCTTTAGAGCACTTAGAATTTAAAAATTGATGATAAAATTTGTTATTTTCAAATTAATAGAATTTCTACAAATAAAAATATCATTGTCTTTATAATGTAGGATGTAGTTCAAGTGGTTAATTTGCATCAATGAAAAAATAGTATCCTGGCAAAATTTGTTTAGAATACAACTTCATTGATATACGAATCGACAGTTCTTTTTCCTCTTTGTTATTTACAATTGAATATCAAAATTCTTAATTTAAATCAAATTAAAAGTAAAAAGGTTTTAGATTACGGCTAAAAGTTTATTTATTAGATAAATTTTCAATTAAAAATTATGAACTAGACTCTACTCTCTATAAAAAATTTTGACCTTTAAATGTGCTAGGTAAATTCGAAATTTCAAAGATAAAATACAATCGAATTTAGAACTCAATTTATAAGCTCTAAAATATTCAGTCTAAAAATTCATTCCAATTTTAAGAGGAATAAAACAAAAATTATAAAAACTTCCGAGTATCATTCAATTTTAATAAATTAAGGATTCTTGAATTATTTTAAGGACAAGTACAATCAATATCGGCTTTTTGAACCAAATTATTTTACTACTAATACTCATTTCTTTTTTCCCCCTAAAATCATGAACCTGTCGTTAAATCAAAGACATTAAATTAAATTTTTTAAATATTGTTTTTCAAGTAAGGTAACCTGATTGACGAAAAACTGGAGGGATAAGTTAGTACACAAAAAATAGTCAGATTTTAAATTAGTTTTTATGCTATCAGGATTTTGTTTCTATCATGAGAATTTCAAAACATTTTAAGCTATTTCTATATTTGTATTTGCTACAACTCAGTTAATGAGAAACCACCAATTTTCAAAGTAATTTATATTTATTTAAGTCTAGTCAAATAATACAAATTTTGATTTGTCTCTAACAAAAACAAGAAAAGAAAAGTAGATTGTTTTTATTTCTTTAAAATGTTATGACTAAAAAACTAATTAATTCTTAAATCCCAGAGGTCCACGAAATTTTATGTCTCACAAAATAAAAAAATGAATGAATCAAATTAATAATTTATTTAAATAAAAAATAAAAGCTTTTAAGTAAATTTCCGTAGATTAGAAAATAAACCTAAGGAACCTAAACAAATAGACTAAGAAAGTAAAAAAAACTAAAATTTCGTATGTTCTTCGAGGATTTTCTAAGTTTATTTCGATGGATAATTATTTAACCGTTGGTAATTGCGTAAAAAAATATATATTTTATTTTTTAAAATTGATTTTTAAATATTTAAAAAATATTTATTGTTTTTAAATATCAATAATTCGTTATTCTATGAAATTTACTCTAATGATATTTTAGCTAAGAAATATATCAATAAGTAAGTATTCGATTATTTATATTTAAATGATTAGTTTAGTCTGAAACTAAAAGCCTAGGCCACCTCAGAGTAAATAATTTAGATTTTCTGGCAAATTATGAAATTGATTTTTTTTAATTAATCAATCTCTAATATTTTTATTTTTGCTTAAATTCTAATTTCTGTTCAGTCGATAACTGATGAGTCTAAACAAGTTTATCTAAACCGTTCAGCATTAATGCTGATTTAAACAAAATTAAAAAATTTAAATTGAGAATTTTTTATCGAAGAAAATTTATTTAGTATCAGGTTTAGTTTTGTGTTTAGAAAAATAAATTTTAATTGAAAAAGATTGTAATATATTCAATCGGTTTGAAGTCTTTTTTCCAGGGGGAGAGTTGGGTTTTATAGATTAATAAGCAAAAATAAAAGCACCCATAGTTTAAGGATAGATTTTAAAAAATAAATCGTTTTTTTTTATAAAGTTTATTTTGATTCTTTGTCTAAATTTCGTAATAAAGAATTTTCGCTTTAGCAAAATCAATTATACATTGGTTCTAATATAAATCAACCGTATGTTTTGACCGTAACCGAAGAAAGCTCAAATACATCAAAATCGAAAATTAAGGCAAATTAACA
Source organism: Brachionus calyciflorus (assembly GCA_002922825.1). Lineage (NCBI taxonomy): Eukaryota > Metazoa > Rotifera > Eurotatoria > Ploima > Brachionidae > Brachionus > Brachionus calyciflorus. Next base: position 3,111,176 of record NTPY01000635.1, on the reverse strand, counting down.
CGGGTTACGGTTACGGTCAAAATTATGGTTGACGATACTTCACTCCAAAGTCATGAAGGGGTAATTCGTAATTTGAAAAAAATACCGACCGTCTTTTCTATAACCGCGGTCATGATCAATACTGTGGAGCTTTAATCCTGCAGGAATCGTTAGGTAGGAGAATCTTAAAACGAATAATAGTGATTTGTTCAGATATGGGCTAGAGAAAAATAGCCCGTAAGTAATAATGTAAGAAAAAGCTTTAGGGCTTCTAGACTTCTTTTAAAATTGTGACGTACTGAAAAAATTTCATACTGTACTGCTTTTGAGCATAACATACTATATCCGAAACAAAGCGTACAGAACCGGAATCATTTTTATTCCTGAGAATTTTATAAAATTTTCTTTGATTCTTTTAACTAACTATAGATCAAGATAGGAGTAGTATAGTAGTAGTAAAAAATACTTGGAAAAATTTGAGCTGTAGCACTCGTTTCCATGTGTTTCGACAACCATTCATAAAGCTTGGCTTTAAAACTTTAAATTTTATTTTATAATAAATTAGTGGGTCTAGAATTCCAGTTAAAGATTATCCTTTTTGCTTCCCTGAAGTTCCCAAAGCAAATTTGTCCATAATTTCAGCTATTACTGCAATTCTATCAATTTTATGTCGTAGCCGTACCGTACCGTTGCGTAGCGTACCGTAGCGTACCGTACCAGCGTACCACCGTACCGTACCAGCGTATATGATATAAAAATTTTGTGAATTCACTTTAAAAAAAAATAAATAAAAAATTCAGAACATAATTTATTTTTTTTGATTTAACTAGTTTTTCTTTAATTTTTTAATAGGTTAAAAAATTTTTACTTAAAATCTGAATTTTTTTTTAAATCTTTTTCAAAAAAAATAATGAAAAAATTTTAAAAAAAAAAAATATTTTTTGAAAATTTTTTATGGAAATTTCTTTTTACCAAAATTGAGATTTTTCAAAATTATTTCACTAAAAATTTTTATAATGTTCTGAATTTTTTATTTATTTTTTTTTAAAGTGAATTCACAAAATTTTTATATCATATACGCTGGTACGCTAGTACGGTACGCTAGTACGGTACGCTACGACATAAAATTGATAGAACTGCAGTATTAAATAAATTTTTAAAAAATTTAGGGCCATATTTTAGCCAGTGAAAAGTTTTTAACCAATATTCAATGAAATCTTATTTGAATCTCTTTTCAACACATTTTTATTAATTCAAAATGTTATTTTAAATTTTAATAAATAATTAATTTTTTTATTTGTTAAAAAGAGTAAAAACGCGTTAAAACGATTGTTTATGTGTATTTAAGTTCTTTGTGTTTGGACGAGATCGTAAAAAACTGAAAAGATTTTAGTGTGTGTTAGAACGATTTTATTATGCGTTGAAACAACAATCCCTAAATTACTGTTGGTGGCCGCGACTGGCGTCTGGTTTTGGTAATACACAATTTTAATAAATTTTTATTACGGCAGAAAAAGATTACGATTAAAAGTACGTTTACCTTTGTTTCAAACAACCCTGACACATGTTCTTATGAAATTTTATTTTCACGACTAGTTTGAAACTTACCATAATCCACGACCACTCACTTTTTTGGAGCTTAAAGGTGCATTAATTCATTTATCTAAAGTAAAATAACTGGGTACAAATCTGAAACCCCTGATTTGTATCACGGTATAACTATCAAGGTAAAACCCGAGTGCAAGAGTTCTAACAAGTTTTTTGATTTGTTAAAAAAGGAGAAAAAATAATGGTAAAGTTATTTAAGTATAGTCTTTATAATTGCATGGACTATTTCTTTTACTTTAACTCTTAATGTATACCTCATTTAGCCATTAGATAAGAAGAAATGAAATTTTCTACATAATCAAAGATGATAAAAATAAACTAATCTTTCAGTAATCAACATCAAGGATTAATTTGTAAATTCATTAAAGCGATTTGTATTCAAGTATTTTCAAGTTTTCAATAATTTTAAAAGTAATTAATCATTTTTTATTATCAATATATCTTTCGGATTTTTTCTTCAAGATTAATATTCGAATGGAATAATTGTTTTAAACCTACCATATCCCAATTCAAAAAATTATTTGCATAAGAGTTAAAAGCACAAAAACATACTTGTTTGCCATTTTAATTTTTTACAATAACTAATTAAATATTAATATTTTTATTTTTTCAAAAAGTAAATTTCAGCTCAATTCCATTTAAATCAATAAATTTTATTTTATAAGATAAAGGACATAAAATATGAAGATTTTTAAAAACTCTTTTGTGAATAAAATTATCGTGTTAAGTACGTACGTGTATATTTAAAGAGGTATTAAATATCTACAATCCAAAAAAGGTAAGAAATCAAAATTTTAAAGTTCATCAGTTCATAGGTCCAACACACAATGAAAAAAAAAACAATTTTTTTTCTAATGGATAAAAAATTATAAAAAATTGTCACATTTTTTTTTTCATTATTACGAAAAAAAGAGAAAAATAAATAGACATGAATGTCCTCCAAAGCTAAATAATCGATTAATTTGAATAAAATGACGTGTAATCTTTATTTTCAATTTTGGTTATAAACAAAAATAATTATAAAATTCTTCAAAAATAAAATTTTGTTATTGTTGTTAAGAAGATGTACAAGGAAGTTTTATTTATTAAAAGTGGCCTGAATATTAGAAAATGAAACGATAAAAGAGAGAAACTAATGGATTAATAAATTAAATTCGATTGTACTACGAATTTTCTTATCTTAGAAAGTCAATTTCAATTATTTATCTTTTTTTTTTTACTTATTGTAACCAAAACTCTTTTATTTTTCTTCAAAATAATTAAAAATTTCAATCATTTTATTTTCTTAATCAAAAACAATCAAAGAGATAATAATAATAAAGATACACATAAATAAATAAGTTGAAAAAAAATTTTTTTTCTTTGAGTTAAGATATATAGTTGTATTTTTTAAAAGAAATAGGCAACAACAACAACACGAAACAAAAAAAAAAACAGGCTAAATAATTATGGCCAAAAAAATTTTAAATATTTAAGTGTCCTACTACTACTTATTATTATTTAAAACGAAAGCGATCCACTTGTAAAGAGACGTAAGGACTTAAACTGAAATGTTTATTATTTCGGTATAATCATTAATTATCAATTTCGTTTATTTAGGATATCCATTTCGTTTTTTTTTCTATAACGAAATCTTAATCTCGACGAAAAATTTATTATTTTAATTTTTTTTTTCGTATTAAACTCGTATTGACCTATGTAGAAAAAAATATATTAAAAAAAAGAAGATAGACATTTCTAAAGGTTTCCTAGGTTAAAAACATGAAAAATTAGTATTTTTATTTTTTTTATATTTTGAATTTGACATAAAATTATAATATTTTTTTTGTTCACAAAATATTATGGTCATTCAAAGTTCGCGTGTGTCACCTGAAATGTTATATTAAAAAAAATTACTAAAATATAATCTAAATTAAAGTAAAGTAAAAAGTAATTTAATAGAAATGTTCACAAATCTTATTTAACCTTAGGTAGAATATGTCGTTTAATTATTTCTCTCTCAATTTGTTTCATATTTTTAAGAGATATTTTAAACGAAGATATAAAAGAGCGATGAACATAAAAAGTTTTAAAGTAATTAAATTTTTTAATTTTAAATAAGAAACTGTAATTTTAAATCACTAAAATTGTATTAAAAATTTTGTTTAGCAATTTACAATGTCAGAGATACATTTCAATACAATCGCAGATTAGTAAATTAAGGGACAAAAATTATTTTACTAAAAGCGACTTGTACATACTGATTTTAAAAATCAATATTTTTAAATTACTGTAACTATATAAGAACCTGTTACTAAATTTTAGATTCAAATATTGGAATTTTACCTTATTTATTTTAACTTGATAATCTCAATATTAAAAAAAAGATAACCTTCAAATTTTCAGCATTAGAGGTTTCTATACTTTTAATATTTTCATGAGATTGCCTTCTAAAAAAATAAATAGCGAAAATCTAACTTTATACCTATTTTTTTTAATTATTGAAAAAATTTAATTTATAGAAACCTTTAATAAAGAAAACATCTATGTACAAAATATACTCAAAAGCACTATTGCCTTTCATAAATAAAAAGTATTGTATTAAAAATTCTTCATTTGGAAACCCATTGGCATCTGTTTAAAAACTTAGCAAGAAAATTCAAGAATATTATGGGTAAAAAATTGAAAAATGTGTGACCAATGTCAGGTTGATCATTTAATTTTTCTTTTTTATGTCACTTAGCCAAGAAAATTGAAGATTTTTTTCCAGAACCTAGACTGGTCTTTAAAGAATTACATAGTATTAGAATTCTTTGTTTTCTTGAACCTGAATAAAAGCGTATTACAAAAATAAGTGGAGTAAGGTATAGGGTGTGAACTATGATTTTTAAGCGCTTTCTTAATTTAGAATCGAATAATGTAGCAATCAAATTCAAGATTTAAAAAATAGGGTATGAAATAAGGGTCTTGAAAATTCAAATTTCGTTAACGTATATGAAAACGTTTATAATGGAATATTATATTATAGAAATAAGGTCAGTATATTAAAACAAAAATTCTTCCGTAGCTTATTCCATAAAAAAATTAAGAATAAAATATGCTTTCAAATATTTGTCCATTTAACTCGAGCCTTAGGGTCACTTGATCCATTTTATTTTAAATTTAATAAATAAAACTCGATTAAAAATAGGAGTACTGCTAAAATAAAAAGAGAATAAAAGAGATTTGAGTTAATTCGAAAAGAGAAAATATCAAGCAGGAAATTTTTATTTGTGGATTAGTTTTAATATTTGCCAAATAAAACTATAAAAAGAGCCCATAAATACGAATTAACAAATAATACTTTTGAATAAAAAAAAAGAAGAAAAAAAAGTCAAATTTTTTATTACTTAATATATCTCAATCCATATGTCTTTAGAATTCAATGCAAATTTTTTTTTAAACTTTAAATGCATTTAAAATTGGTTGAAGTTTCAAAAAAAATGAAAAAAAAATTTTGGCTTTAGTTAACTCATTTTTTAATTAAAAATAGCAACTTTAAAAAAATTAATAATTAATAATTTTTTTTTTTTTTGGAAATTTTGAAATAGATAATAACTCTAGAATGAGTTTAATTTACTTTTAAATCATCAAACATAAGTAGAAAAACCAACAAAAACAACAACAACAACGAGCAAAAATAACCTTAAGCAAGAATTAGATTTATAAAGACATATATACATAATAAATAAATAAACCAAGAGAGTTGATTAAGAGAAAATAAGAGAAAAAAAAATTAATAATAAAAGTATGAATATTATGAATTTGGACAAACGAGAAATAACTCGTTTAATTAATGAATGGAATAGTAGTCGTTATGAACTATTCGCCTTAAGTCAACCGAATGATCGACTCGAATTTCATGGTGTCATGAGATTTTACTTTCAAGACGCTGGTGAAAAAGTATCGACTAAATGTATTCGAGTCGATAGTACGGCCACAACTGAGGATGTCATTGAAGTATTGATTGAAAAATTTCGACCTGATATGAAATCATTGTCTTCACCAAAAGACTACGCTATTTATGAAGTGCACTCAGATGCCCAAGAGAGAAAATTAGATTCAAGTGAGCGTCCTCTATGGATACAATTAGAATGGGGTAAGGAGGGTCGTGAGGGTAGATTTCTACTCAAAAATGAAAATTGTAAAACAGTACAATTTGACGCTAATGCTGATGGTTTAATACGAGACAAAAAACGCATGTCTAAAAGAGACAAGAAAAAACTTCTCAAACAAAAAGAGGCACAAAAAGAAAATAGTAAAGTAAATGTAGCTGAACATTTGTACAAAGAGGTGCCTGATAGTAATTTTACAAGGTCAATATCAAATCCAGAAATTGTAATGGCACGACGTCGTCAACAAAAATTAGAAAATAAATTAAAACAAATTAAAAATAGAGATGGTGGTGGTACTCTTAAAGTCTATGGTGAAACTCTCAAGCCTGATATACCATATAAAACATTATTAATGTCTAATCAAGACACTGCTGCTTTTGCTGTTAAAGAAACTTTAGAAAAATATGGTTTAACAAATGAGGATCCAGATAATTATTGTCTAGTTCAAGTTAGTATCTCAAAAATGATTCTTTTTTTTTTGAAATTTTTTCTTAGGGGAATTCTTATCGTTTTAAAAATTATCACAAGATAAAAATTAAAATTTATTATTTTCATTTCTTACGATGTTTTAAACATAAATTGCTTCATTTTCTTTAAATTACAAAAAAATAAAATTTATAAAAATTTTTACAGTATAGTTCTAGACATGTTTCTAAAATTGCTTAAACAGTCAAGAGCATTTCTTACTGAGTATTTAAGCACTGCTTAAAATGTTCCATGAAATTGCTAATGCAAAAAAATATTATTCTGAAATTAGGGTCTGTGCATTTTTTTAAAAATTGACCGAAGCATTTGCTTAAGCAGGTCTATATTTTAGAAATGTACAGTATTTAAAAGTCAGGCCTTTTTTTAATTACAAAAAATTTATTTTATTTGTTATTTTCTCCTTTTAAGTCTTATCAATATTGATCAACTAAAGGTATAAAAGAATTTTAAATAACAATGTGTTCTAGTTGCCTTTTGGCATAGAGATTTTTTTGTAGACAGTTCGAATTTAATAATTTTAAAACTCTAGACAAAATTCTAAACTCGCTTTTATCAAATTCAAATTTAAAATTTTTGAGTCTTCTTACTTTTGATTAATATAACTACGGAAATCTTAATAGAAAAAAAAAATAGTAACAAAAAACTTGCTATACATAATTTTACATAAAATTTTGAGATTATTGAAATTTAAAAAAAAATTTTGAAATTCTTTAAAATTAGATATCTAAAATTTTTACATTAAATCTTTTAGTTTTTGAAATCACGCTCAATTTACCCAAAAAAAAAATTGAAAACATTTTTTGGTAAATTGTGCGTTGACGGATATGTCTAATGAAAATTTTAATGATGTATTTCTTCTGACATCTCTACATTGAAATTTAAAATAAGGAATATTGGTTTGGATTTTTCTTTTAAAAAAATAAAGAAAGATTCATCATTTTGGGTGCTAAGTTATTAAAGAGGAATTCTTTTTTTTTTAATTTATCTTAAGACACGTTTAAATAAGACTTAATTAAATAAGATTTTTAATTTTAGAAAAAATAGTTTAATATTGTCAAGTATAAAAAAACAAAAAGTTAAAGACAATTTGTCTAAGAATTTTTCATAGTTAAAATATCAGCGATAAATTTTGCTGATAAACTTAACAATCAAAAGACAAAAGAAAAATCTTAAATAGATTAAAGGAAGTTTGTAAAAAATAAAAATATTTTTTTTAAAGAAAAAATTTTAATTAAGTTTATTTTTATTAAATCTACCAAGATTTTAAATTTTTTCTATATTTCTCTAAGTAATTAAGTGTTTAGAATAAACAATAAAACGTTTTGAGTAGAATTTATGTGTTTTGGAACGCTTAAATTTTCGGGTATTTTAACCCAATGAAAGTTGACTCAGAGCAGAAAAAAAATATTTTATTAAAAAAATCTTTAAAAAAATGTTCCTTTAATTAAAACAGAATTTCTAGAATTTCCTTTCGATTACTAATAAGCAAGAGACCCACTTAAAATGAAAAATTATATATATGAGTCATAAAACTTTTAATATTTAATTTGAAATAAAAGTTTAAGTTTTATTAGGCTTTCAATTAAGTGATTTAATTTAAAAATAAAAAAGATTTATAATTTTTTTTGTTTGAAAAAAATAAAATTATTTAAATTAATATTTTTTTTTAGGTTGTAACACCATCTCGTGAAGAAAGAGAAAAACACGGTGCTCAAATAAAAGAATACATATTAGAAGACACAGCTTGCCCTTTGGCTATTTTAATGAAACACCCATCAACTGGTGGTTCTATAATCTTTCAAATAAGACGTTGTACACCCGATATACTTGCCATTAGAAAACAAAAGAAAAAACTTGAGTCTGAAAAGCAACAACAACAACAACATCAGAATAAATTTAACACAATAAATTCACAGTCTAGTTTAGCCCAAAATTTGGGTCAAAATAAATCACTGGATACTCCAGAGATGACTAATCAACAAAAACTACCATTTTTAGTCGAATTGACTTACGAGGGCTTTGATTTGCCACAACCCAGAATCATACAATTCAAATCAGATTTCTATGAAATCGGAAATGATAAATATCTAGCTTCAACACATCCTCTAAATTACATACGAATCGATCCAGCTATACCTGGTATCGAAAAAAAACATTGTGGAATTAAAAAATCTAGTGATAATTTACAACTCCTATTAATACCCTATGCTGAGACATATGTCAATGATCGTTTAGTTAAAGAGCATACTCAACTTTTTAATGGATTTACTATAAGACTAGGAAAATATTGTTTATTTAGACTAGAAAATCCGAATGAGTTAAATAATATAGGAAATAATAAACCTGTTGGAACTCAACAAGTTCAACAAACTCCTGTACCAGCTAATTATGGCTTATTGTATGATGGTCAAATAACAGAACCATCTGTACATCAAAATAGAGCCTTGTCTCCAATTCAGAATAGAATGGAACCAAATAGAATGAGTCAAAATCAAATTAATAAATTAACTCCACAACAAACAACAACAACTCCAGTCGAGTCTGGCCTCCCTGGTCTATTACAATTTTCTGATGAAAATGGAGAAGATGCTTTATTAGCACAAATATGCACATCACAAAATACCAATTGGCAGTTTAAATTGGCACCAGTGTACACTATGTATATGATGTTGCGTTATCGTTTATCTCGAAAATACAAACCAGATTTAACATTTAATGATAAGTTGAACTCTTTGCCCTATCTCATTCACAAAATGGTAAATTATATTCGTGAAGCTGTTGATTTGAATCATTCGGATAAATATATTTTACCATATTGGCTTTCGAATTCGTCGGAATTATTGTATTTTCTAAAGCAAGATATTCATTTAAGTCAGGTTAGTTACGATGCTCAAGATGCTTTGGCTGAGTGTGTTCAAATAACATTTAAATATATAGTTAATATAATGCAAATGCAATTAGATTTAGTATTGGCTAGTTTTTTCGATCCGTCCGATCATATTGAAGAAGTAAATTTAGTCAACGATTCGGATATATTCGAAAATGATTTTAAGCGTCCTACGCTAAAACATGTAATTGGAGTACTTAATGAGGCTATGAGTCTACTTAGAGGTGCTAGAGTTAACGCTGCTTTGACCATACAATTATTCTCACAGTTATTTCATTACATAAGTATTTGGTTGTTTAATAGGCTTGTAAATGATCAGCGATCAGGTTTGTGTAGTTTTTATTGGGGTGAGAGATTATTGAGGAGATTGGGTAAAATAAAAATATGGGCTGAGAAACAAGGTCTTGAATTAGCAGCTGATTGTCACTTACAAAAAATAAATCATGCTGCTTATTTTTTACAAGCGCCTAAACATGATGCTCAATTTGCGTCCAATATAAGCTCTAATTGTTTCTCGTTGAATTCATTTCAAATTAAATGTTTAATTAAAAATTATGTAATGGGAAATCAAGAGCCTCAATTGTCTCCTCAACTATTAAATAGTTTGATAATAACGGCTCAAAATACGGCTGATGTAGTGATTAAACAAGAGGGTAGACAATTACAATTGGACGAAGATGTTGAATTACAATTACCATTTTTACTACCACAAGATGGTCATTCTAGTGAGATAATTAAAGGTCTACCAGCAGGATTACTTGAATTTTTAGAGAGCTTACAGAATATGGGTCATTGTTGGCTATGGCAAAATAATCAAGGTCCTGGTTCTTGGAAAAAATTCATGATTAAACATCAAAATGAACTCAATAATCAGGCTTCACAACAAACACCACAACCACCTCCAACTCAACCAGTTCAAAACATGTATAAAAGTTTGCCGAACACTCCGATTGAACAACCACAACCAATTAAAAACTCACATCCTAAAGTAATTCAAATAAAATTAGCTAAAAAAAATGGTGGACTTGGTTTGAGTATAGTAGCTGCGCCAGGTTCGAATAAGATGCTCGGAATTTATATAAAATCAGTAGTTCCTGGTGGAGCTGCAGCTGATGATGGTCGTCTAAATGATGGTGATCAATTGCTAGCTGTTGATGATAATAGTTTAATTAATATAACACAAGAAAGAGCTGCTGAATTAATGACTAAAAGTGGTCCAGTGGTCTTATTAACAATAGCCAAAGATGCTGCCGTTTATAATTCAGTAGAGGGTTTAAATGATAAACCAGTTGGTAAATCTCAACAATTTAATCCAACTCAATCAATGCCAATTTTGAATAATTCTCAAAATTTTCAACCATTGCAACAACAACAACAATCACAGCAAAATTTTTCAGCTCAAACTCTCCCTAGAAATCATCATTTACATCAACAATCTGAAATACAGGAACAACCTAATTACCGAGCTAGATCAATGTCATCGGAAATTTTGGACCGTAATCCTCAACCAAAAATAATTCCTCAATTAAATCATCAACAACCACAAGTTCAACGTTCTTTGCCTAACGAACAACAAATTCGATATGGTAGTGAACGACCTGTAATGATGGATCATAGATATCAAAGAAATTTACCCAATGAAATAGGCCCAAGATATGGTAGTGAACGACCAGCGTCGACTTTACCACAGCAACAAAGAAACAATTTCGATACATCACCAATTAAACAATTTAATCAACCAATTAAACAAAGACAAGCTTCACTAAACGAGTTGGACGAAATTGATTACAACAATCAAAATGAAAATAATTTTGATGATTTATATGGAAAAGTCAATCAAAATCGACAAAATGAACAATATAAAACATTGCCAAATAGACCGAATAATTTAAATATTAATAACGGAATTGAAGATTCAAGAACTAAATCGTTCGGTCAATTGTATGAACAAATATGGTCTCAAAATAACAATCAAATTAGACAAACTCCACAACATCAATTTCAACAACAGCAATTGGTCAATAGAATGAATCAAGTTAGTTTAGAAGAGCCTAAAGTGTCTCGATCAAATTTGTTATTTGAACAAAATCGAAATGGAACAATGGCTCAAAGAAATTATGAAAATCAAATGATTCAAAATCAGTCTCGTCCACCGCCACCAGCCGTCATGGCTAAACCTAGTATACCTGCTAAAAATTTCAATTTAAATCTACAAAATCATCAAAATCAAAAATATCAAGAGCATCATGTCGAAATTTCTATACAACAAAATTTCACAGCCGGCACAGCCAAAATTATAAATCAAAAAGATCAATATTTAACGCGTGAAAAAGCCGATGAAGAATTTAGACTTAATCTCCTTAAACAACGCATTGAAATGCTCAATGATCTCGAATCAAAATCCTATCGTACTCACGAAGAAGAAAATAAATTGAATAAATTACGCACTGAAATTGAATTTGATAAACGTGTGATCGAAATGAAGAGCTTGAGTAATTATCTAGATGAAACAGCTGATGATAATGATACACTTGAGTATGCACCTGAGGTTAGAGAACGTTTTGCCAATGAAATATTACAACGACGAAAACAGTTTCAAGAAGAAAATGAAATGAAATTGGATCGTGTAATGGAAGCCAAGCGAGAAGAGCAAAGATTGAAGCGTCATGTTGATAGAAATTCCAATTCGAATCTACAAGAGTTGAATAATCAAAATTTTCAAGAACTTGAAATTATACATGCGCGTTCATCGACAGACTTGAGTGAATTGTCAAGTTCAAGACCACAAAAACATGTTCAGTTTATGCAAGAGGCTGAAATGATTAGTCCTAAGTCATCAATTGGAAATAATTTAAAAGCCACGTCTTCTTCATCAAGTTCTGATCAATTAGATTCAAGTCCAAGTACACCACCACCTCTACCAGCTCAACCACAACCAAATCATCATCCCAAACGCGTCATGTTCAGCGATATTGAATTCGATAGAAATGAGATTAAAAATGATGATATCATTCATAATACACCATCCGTAATTGGAGCTAATGAAGTTTATGTCGATCAGAGACTCAAAGCTAAATTACAACAACAACAATTGCAACAACAAATGATCATAGAGGGCGAAAAATTATCTTTTAAAGACAAAATGAAACTTTTTGCTAAGCAATCAGGTGAAAATTTAATTAACGATGCCGATAATAAGCTTAAGGTATCAAGGAAACAGAGAGAAATAGAGTCAAAATTTAGCACAGAGAATAAATAAAAAAAGTTTAAGTCAAAATTTTTTTTATAATTTAAGATTTTGGTCATTCCCCATATTGAAAAAAAAAATTTTTTTTTTTTAATTTTTTTAAATAATAGCCGGATTGGTATATCAGGATTTTTAGATTTTTTTCTTTTTCTTTTGTAATTTATTACATGTAAACGATTCAAGTTTTTTGTATCTTAAATAATTAAGAATTAATTGTAAATTTTTTGTTTTTTTTTAAGGAATTTTTTATTAAATTTAAAAAAAAATATTTGTTAATTTTCTATTATTTTTTCATTATTATTTTTTTTTTTCTAAAATTTAAAACTTTTTTTTTTCTAAATAAAGATGATTTTTCTAGCTAAGTTTCTCTTTCTTAATATAAAAACTGGTCAGTTTTTTTATTTTTATTTTTGTTGATTGCTGAATAGGAGATTTCTAAAGAATTGTATATTTTTTTTTTAAATAAGACTTTTATAATTATTTTTACTTTAATTAATTATAAAAAAGTAAAACATTTGTTTTGAGTTAAAAATTTCAAGAAAAATTATTTTTTCAATTAAATTTTTCATTTAAAGTGTGATCATCAAATTAGTTAGCAAAAATATAAAATAATAAAATATTTAAAAAGATTAAATGGTTTATTTTTAAAACATCACACTCATAGAATAAGAAATTCATCTCTCTGTTCCAGTTCTATCAACCATTTGAAAAACACATAGATCACATTTGTTTATAGTTTAGTATCGCAAATCGTTAATTTTAGTATTTCATAATTTCCCTAACTCTAATGACGATGCGAAAATTCTCTGAATAGAAATTTTACCAAGAAAAATAATGAAAAAATTAATTTTAACCCAGTTTATTAAAAAATTCTGAAATTAAAATTTTGAATAAAATTATTTTTTTAACTAAGTTTAAAAAAAAATAAGGCTTTAAAAATAAGTTTTTAATTAATTTACAAAAAATAACCGCGAAGTCATCTATTTGAAGGTTAAGTGCCCTTATTTCGCCAACTTAATATTATTGAATAGAATTTATCTCTAAATTTGGTTCTACCAATATTTTAGCAAAAAAAAATTTTCCGAAAAATCTTAAATAAAGGTGTTTCAGAATTTTAATGAATGCTTTAAAACGGTGTTTAACGTTGTGATTTGATATATCCGTTAATAATATTTTTAATTTTAATCTTAACACTAATTTTCCGGCAGCGAAGCTACGGATGCGACCTTATTTTATTTTATATTTTTCGTCATTTTTTTAATCATTTTTATATTTTCAACATTTTGGAACCGTTTAACGAAAATGTATTAAATTCAAAGGATATACCGTAAGCGCTTGCCTATAACTCTAATGGAAACCTATTGGATTTCCCAATCACTTTCCATTAGAGTTATAGGCAAGAGTTTACGGTAAATAGTTTTAAAAACAAAATTAATTTATTAAGCTATTATAGTGCGCTTTAAGCCACTATAATAGCTACATCATAGCTTTTTTTTATAATATTATAAAAAACCCTTTTTTATTTCTTAGAAATTAGAAAAACTAAAAAGATATTTGAAGAGATCATGTTAAGCTCTATCAGAGTATGCAGTTTTCTATGGGAGTGTTTTCGGCTAGTTATACATAATATTAAAAAATTATCGTAAACTCTCGATGATGGGATGGCTCAAATCTGAAGTTTCAAATTTTTTCCAAAATCTTAAGTCACTAATGTTTTACTCATTAATATGGGTTGGATTTATATTCAATTTTAATTGTATAGGTTTTAAATTAAAAGTTTCTTAAAGTTTGAACAATTTTTAAAGATGATAATAAGAATGCGTGTTTAGAAATTTTAGAGACCATTTTAGGTTAAGGTTAATTTTGAGTTCTCTGATTAGGAAGACTCAAAAGGCTAAGGATAACATCGTATAACAAAGTAATTTAATTAATAAAAGCTTTTAGTAGGAAAGATTTGCGATATTTTATGAAGCAGTTTTTTTGGACCACGGCGTACCGACATCTGTAGCGTACTCAAAAAAACGATACAAGTAATATATTTTTATCTCCAAAGTTTAACAAAAATTACGTAAATATCGGTTAATTATCATAGATATTTCACGAAAAATTGATTCAGGTAGAATTCTTAATAGTTTTTAAGTATTAAAAGTGAACTTCCATAGTTAATCAAAATTAAACGTAAAAAAACATTCAAGACAAGATTAGCAAAATTCCAATTTTTTTGTTTTTTTTTCGTAAATTTTTTTTGGTAAAGTTTCTAGTTTCTTGCATGGATATATTATAAGAAAAAAAATTTTTTTTTAATTGTTTACAGAGATTTTTCTCAATAAATTTTTTAAATTTTTATTCATATGTCTGTGAGTAATAGCCAGTAGCAAATCAATTGAAAATGTTTTATTAAGAATTTATTTTTAGGTGCAAGTGTATCCGACTATTTCTGAAATATTAATTTTGTTTTCTTTTTAAGTAGTTGGTACTTAAAATAAGATTAAGGGGAAGTAAAATATTAGAAAATTTACTAAAACAATTTGTATTTTTATATTAAAAAAAAAACAATTACGACAAAATCTATATAATCTCTAGACAACAACAAAAACAAAGTCAAAAAAAAAGTGATTCCTACTAAAATTCAAAAATCAAATAACCAGTTTTTATTAAGCTTTGAATTAGAATACCTTTCTAAAACAAAAAAAAGTTTTGAATAAAGATTTAAGATATAAAAAAAGGTCCAAAAAGTGCATTTCCTTTTCTTTGTTTTCTCAAAATTTAACTAATTAAAACGAACAATATAAAAAAACGAACACAAGCGACGTTTAGCAATTAAAAAAGAAAAGAAAATTTATAAAATTAATTTTCTTATTTGTATTTGATTTACGATTAAATTTATTAACAATATTCTAAATCCCTATATAGAAAACTTTCTTCTTTTTCTTTCTTTCTCGCTCGCTGGGTCGCTTTCTCTTTATTCTTTTTTTTAAAGTGAATAGTAAAAGAAAAATTTAGAATGCAAATTGTATAGGTATAGCTAGTAAAATTAAAAATAGATCGGTCGAGACCGGCAAGTAAATTTTTTGTTTTTAATACAAAAATTTAATTAAAAACTTTTATTTTCCTAAAAAAAAAAGGCAAAACCTGACAAAATCTTGACGAATTAAGCTTAAAAAATAATTTTAAGAAAAATTTTTAATTAATTTTTTTATTCTCTTGAAAAATATAAAAACATTTCGAATACAAATTACCAAGTGTCTAAGGAGTATGAATTTTTCTAAAATATGTGCTTAAGCTTTTTTGAAAGTATTTAATTTTGTACTTGTTGCATCATATTTTTGTTTAGATTTTGGATTCAAAAAAGTTCATCATTTTTTTTATTTGTTTGTTTTTTAGTTAAACTGTCGTATTTCTTGAGTTTTGAATTTTTACCTAATCACGGACTTAGAAAAAAAAATTAAAAACAAAATCATAAATTTATTTTTTTTTGTTTCGAATAAGATTTGCATCAATAATGACCTCTTATATAACTAATACAAAATTTTTTTTATTTTGATATTTTAATCATAGAAAATAAAGTTTCCTTTATTGTTTTTTGAAATTTATAAAACAAAATTGTGAGGCTTTCTCTATTGTATATTTTCTAATCTTAATTCTTTATGCGTGACCACAATTAGTTTTAGGCTTTACTCCGATTAATCTTAAGAAAGTGTTCAAAAAAAAAGACTAAATTATAAAATTTAAAAGAGATTTTTTTTTGTACGAACAATAAAAAAAACTTAACAATTACAGTGGTGTGTGGAATTTTGTTTTTATTTTTAAATTTTAGGAAAATTGTGACCAATTTTAAGCAAATTTAAGCGGTCTTTTAACTCTTAAAAGGTTATATTATATTCGTTTTTGATCGAGTTAGAGTAAAAAATTAACTTTTTTCAAAGGTTTTGTTTTTTTACTGGTTCGGTCTGGCTTTTAATTCATTGAAATTATTTGATAATTACCGTTTTCTCTTACTGAATTATTCAGCTTCAATTTTGGTTCATGCAATTTCTACATCCCTCCCATGTTAAAGCTGAGTTGACTAATGGTTCATGCATAAATTCAAAATCCCTAATATTTTATGAGACATCATATATTGAAATTTCGTTTTTTATGCAACATCAATAATTAGCTCGAAAAGGAAAAGTTAAATTTTTTTTTATCAATCTTTATTGTATTATCAAACGTTGGAAATCCAGAAATAAGCTTTTGCAGTCGTTGCTTCATTTTTTCCAAAAAACTTTTCTGTCAATAAATAAACGCTTCAAAGCTATTGACTGACACTACGTAAGTTAGGATTTAGACTTTATGAATAGTTTATACGATTAACTAAATGAACTGCTTCAAAATCATTACATATACAATTTTATAACGAGTGAGTCATAATATTTTGAAAAAAGTCCGGAAGAGAAAAAAAAATTATAACTTAAACTTTGTACGTATCATATGAACCTGATACTAGCAGAAATTATTCGTTTCATATCAATCTACATTAGTGCTAAATTTGGTGAAAATCGGTTGTTTCTTTCTAAAATTTTTAATAAATATTCTGTTTTTTGGGATCCTTGAATAGAGCGCACCCCCCAATTTACGATAAACAGCGCACCCGGGTGCGGTTTCCGTATTTTTCGATATTTTCAAGATTTTAAGATAGCATATGAAAGAGCGTAAAAAAAGCTTCAAAATGATACCCTAAAAGTATACTAAGCTAATTTTAAAGTATTTTTTTGATTATTTTATATTTATTAAAACACCGCACCCCCTACGCACCCCTATTTTTATCCAACGAACCCCCAATTTTTTTCACGTAATCTTTCTCAGTTTTTCATGCTCTATCTGAATATGGACTTCTTTTTTCATGTCCTTTAACAAAAAATGATGTAAAAATTTAATCTAATTTTGACTAATAATGAGAATAAATCGGATTTTATTAGTTAAAAAAGGTTTTGACTAAAAAATTAGAATAGAACGTCTTTAAAAAAGTTGAAAATTTAATTTTGGGCGGTATTTAAAAACAAAACCGATTTAAATTTTGATTTTAGCCATTTGATACATTTAAAATTGGAGTTAAAGCTCAATTATTTTAAAAAGTGGTCCAAAGTGATAAATTAGAGAATAAAAAATTAATAATTTTCATTTTTAACAAAAAAATAAAAATTTAAAATTATTAAAAGTTTATTCTTGTCTTTAACGAAAAAAATCCGATTTATTCTCATTATTAGTCAAAATTAGATTAAATTTTTACATCATTTTTTGCCAAATTTTTTAAAGCATGGTTGTCCTTTAATTTAAAATATTTTCGCAATATTTATCAGACTGGGCACGAGTTATTAAGGCTCAAACTGCCATTTTTTAAATTACGTTTATGATTAGGTGAACCATTTAATTTGACTATGACTTATTCTAAGTCATAGTCAAATGAGTCTACTGTCAACTAATCTTATTTTTTTTGAATACTATTTAAAGAGGTTTTTTTAAAGAGATGAAAAAATGTTAAATAATTGAATTTGACCTTTCATGTCTTAAAAATTTCTAATCTGCTATGAAGCCTTTCATCATAGCCTAAAGACTTTTTTAAACTTACTAGAATTTAATAATAAAACGAAGATCTAAAGGTAATAAATCATAAAGCCTTAAATTTAAGGCAAATAAATGGATGAGTGGTTGCTATAATATGAATAAAAAGAAAGTTGTCAAAATATTTATTTTGCACGAATAAATTAGGGTCGAATAAACATTTATTGAACTAGAAAAAAAATTTGGTTTTTCCGTGTCTCAATAAATTTTTAATGATATTTAAATAAATAAATATCTAATTAATTACCAAATAATAAGTATGGACAATCAGAAATATTTTTTTAAATTAAAATTTTTTTTTTTTTGGAAATTGACATTTTAAGTCATCGCAATTATTTCAAATAAATTAGTATTTATTTTTTAATATTTTAAAAAATTCAACACTTTTTTTAGATGTTCTCAAATATTTTAATAATTAGGATTCAAATTAAAAAAAAATTTTTTTCTATAAGTTTTGCCAAAAATTTCAAATGATTAATCTAAGTTGATTGTGTGTCTATTTAGGATTTTATTTTTAAGTCAATTTAATATTAAATTAATGAGTCTTCAGAGTCCTAAAAATCATTTTAATCTGTAAATATTAACACAATTTAAAGTATTTGAAATTTTAACCGACTGAGACATGCTTCGATTATTGAGTTTAGAAAATAAAATAAAAAATTTTCTCATTGTTGTAAAGATGTCTACAACTTTTTTTAATTTTTTTTTACAAAAATCAAATTCTAAATATTTAAAAGTCTGTTATAAAACAGATTTTAAAAGCTAGCCAATTGTTAATTCGAAAAAAAAACACTCACACCACAAAATATCATCATTAAGTAAGCTTTTTTCCAAACAGGTTTTTTAAGTTTTTTTTATTCATACTAGGGTTTTTTTACACGGACCTCTCGGAAGCCTTAAGATTGATTAAAAACAGTCGGTCAAATTTTAAATAAAATCAAAGTCTATCATCTCATTTTTTGTTTGTTATAATTTATTTATAATCAGACTTTAGTTTAAGGAGAAGATAACCAGTCCACTTTTTTGATCAAGATTTTAACTCCAAATGAATTTTTCATACTTTTTCATACCAAATATTTTTTTCATATTTTCATCTACTACACATACTCGAGGAGCCTAATAGTTGTAAAACAAAAAACTAATAGAAAGTCATAAAGATAACTCAGTAAAAATTGAATATATCATACTTGCAAATATCTAAAAAAGCTTAGTAAACTTGACTCGCTAAACAAGAATTAGCAAAAAAATTTGGTCTAAAATGCTATTCATTTAGAGCTACAAACAAGGTACCTTAAATTAGGGGTGTTTTTGCGCGGTACGGAGTCAATGGAAGGTCCTAGATTTTTTCTAATCACTCGAATTGACCTCCTTACCAAAATTATGGTATCGACTTTTCATAAAAATTGAGTCGAAATTATGATCCCGGCAACCTTTAACATTTTTATTTGAAGTTCGTCAAAATGCTTTTCAAAATTAATCTCAAAATTTAAAAATTGTTTCCAATCTAACCATAAAAAAAAGAAAATAAAAACTTTATCGTCACTGATTGATGATGGCCAGGGACAACAAAAATTGCGTTTTTTAGAACCTAAAAATTGTTGCGAAATTGCGTAAATTTTGAATCAAAAATTGCGAAGAAAATTGCAAAAAATTGCGATAATTTTCTATGTCGAAATAAACTTCAAGTTTCAAAAATATTGTCGGACCAAATTTTTAAAGACAAATAAACACTAATACACTGTTTGTCATCGCAACTAATCCTTGTACTGCGTTCTAGGATGATTTGCTCATCCTTTTTCCATAACTTTATTTCTATAATTTTTAAGAAAAGAATGTTTAAAAGCTATAAATCAATTTTCTTGGTGAAAAAGAGTATAAATTAAAACTTAATTGTACGCATTTTGTTCCTCGACTCTTTTTTTAGCTCTTCCTTAAATCTTTTTCAACTCCTACTTTCCTCTTCTTATTAAGAAAACAATAAATAAAAACAAATATTTTATAACGTTTTTTTTTTAAAACGTTATAAAATATTAGGATAGGAATAGGAAGAGTCGTGGAAGAGGAAAGGAAAAGAAACGTACAAGTTAGTTTTAATTTGTACTGTAGAAAAACTTTCCAAAAAAAGAAAAAAAGTCAGCAATTACTAGAATTGCGCTTGAATAAATAATTCAGTTTTAATTAATTAAATTCAAAATTTTAGCTATATCAGAAGTTTCAGCCTGCAAAGGTTCTTTATTATCTAGTATCATAAATCGTCATATCTACCATCCATTAAATCGTAATCATAAATAAAAATATTTTTTCTAAATTTTATGTTGCTCGATTAGGCGAATACGGTTCGATACGTTCGAAATATATCTGTTCGGTACATAACAATTTTAGTGCAGAAATTTTTCTCATGTTAGTTCCAACACTTACAACAGACCTAAGGCTTTTTTTCATCTTCTTCGGAATCAAATTCTATACTTTAAACTTTTTCATGATCGAATTTTAATTTATAAATCTTGTTCTTTTATGTCAGCTCATAAAGGCCACAGTTTTTTTTTTACTTTAAAAGTTAATTTTATTGTGGTTTTATTTTTTTGACTTCAAAATAGTAAAAATAATACTAAAATGTACAAAAATTGCGGAAATAGCAAAAAATTGTTTGTTGTCCCCGATGATGACTGTACCCTTAAATATTATTTTAATCGATTATGAAATTTTTTATGTGTCAGGTTGACCCGACCCGACCAAACTTTTATATCAATAAAAAAATCTAGGGTTACGTTTTTAGACAAGATAAGTTAGCAATATATTTTATCTAATGATTGAAATTGCTCAAATTTGTTTCGACGTCCAAAAAAATTCATTTTTGTTTAACAAGTGTTCCGAAATGATCCGAAAAGGATTTATTGGCTTTTTTAAAGAATTTGTTTTCTAATTCTATATGGAATATTTTGAGAATGAGTCTGTTTTGTGAGATGCTTTTGTCAATCTGTACAATTTTCTCAAGAGGTGGTAAAAGAATATTTGTGGAACTTTAATTTGAATTATATCTTAACCATTAGAATAAACGGCTTTAAGTTAGCTTACCGTAAATTCTCAATATTTGTACCAAGTAAATCTGAAATTTTGAATTTAAACCATGGATTAAATTCATATTTGTATTATTCATCAAAAAATTTATATAACCAAATACGAATTTATCCGATGAGTTTTATTCAAACTTTTCGAAAAAGTACCCATAGCCTTAAAGAGCGTTTATGTCATGAAGCGAATTTTTTATGAAAATTTCGATAACATTTTTTTTTCAGTATAATTTTACAATTTATTTTAAGGCATGCTGATATTATTAATTTAAATTATTGATTTCGTTTAAGTAAGTTAAATTCTTAGACATATCTTTACCAAATAAAATTTTATTTATTTTTTTCTAATAATTTTTTTCCACAATTAAGTCCTTTTATTTAAATATTTGTTTAGTAAATATAACGAAAAAAAAACAATTCGAATAAACCCAATTTTAAGAAATTAAATACACCTTAATGACTCGTCAAGACATTTCGGATGTTTAAGATTATTGAAAAAATGTGTGAATATGTCTCATGATTTAAATACATATTTTTCTTTAAAATATCTATTTAACAATTTTCCTAACAGATATTTAAAAGTAAATAGTCCGAAATTGAATTTTCTCATATTTGTCCAACATTCTCTTGAGTACTTTCTATTTAAACTAGAAAAAAAAAGTATCAAAATACATAACTTTAGAGCTTTAGATATCAATTTCGACATGTTTGTATGATTTTGAAAACTACAGCCTTATGACAACAACGACAACAAAACCCTTGTCAAATAAATTTTTGTTTCATTTAAAATTTTGAGATTTTAATTTTAAAACAAAAAAAACGACCAGTGTTGTGGTCATGTTTCAAATTTTTCTTAAATTTCTTTTAAAAAATCCTA
This sequence comes from Brachionus calyciflorus, assembly GCA_002922825.1. Taxonomy (NCBI): domain Eukaryota; kingdom Metazoa; phylum Rotifera; class Eurotatoria; order Ploima; family Brachionidae; genus Brachionus; species Brachionus calyciflorus. The sequence continues at coordinate 3,089,287 of NTPY01000635.1, read as the reverse complement.
CTAATCCTAAATAATTTAGTTTTATTCGATTCCCAATTACTTAAAAACATAATTCAAAAAGATATATTCTCTTATTTTTTTTCTAAATGGCTATTGATATTTGCTTGTCAAAAATCAAACTATAATAAAAAAAATTAAAGATTTTCTCTTAGCTTTTTGTTTTTTAGTCGAAAGATTAATATTGAGTTACAATATTTACCAACTTGAATCTAAATGCTTAAGGAAAAGAAAAATAAATCTTGTTTTTTCAAGTTTTATTTATTTTAAAATAAAAATAATAAAGGGCTCAAATTTTTTTTGCGTTGCCTATTCCTCTTCTTTTTTTTTCTCAAGCCAATATTAACAATGGATAATGTATGTCTATTGATCATTAGATAATTTTGTTTGACATTAACCAGTATATCCTGGACTCAATGAAGATTAAATTTTTTTTTATTTTAAATTTTAATCTTTGATAAATATCTCAAGCCATGTTTTTTTTATCATTTGAAATAATCCTTACAAGATTTTCAAAATTCTTTTGTTTTTTACCGGTCTAGTCCTCTTGAGCGAATAGAATACAACAACAAAAAAAACTTATGTTTGTATTCTAGTTTTAAATGAAAAAAAAATAGTTCAAATTCTTTAAACCTCTGTGTTTATTGTTATTCAAAGACATAGATATTTGAGTTTTCTATACACTAGGGATTAGATTATGGTTTGTTTTATATATTCTGATTGATTGTTTTGAAAAGTTTTATTTTTAAAATAGCCAATTTAATAAAATTTCATTTTTTTAAAAGATATTTTATATTCAATTTAGATTTTAAGACTTGTGTCAGGGATAAATAATGTTCCGAAAATCAAAATAAATCCCTATTTCAAATTTGAAAGTCCTATTTAAGTTAAGAATACTAAAAACTTTTTCAAATTTTTTCCATTAGTTATTGTAAGTGACATCCTACATAAGGTGTAAAAAATGAAGCATAAAAAGTCTATTGAAATTTTTTTTAATTCAAAACAAAAGCATCAAAATTATATTTTTACTGAAAAATAGCTCCTTTTTTCAAGATCTTAATTTTTCCTCGTTGTTAAAACAAAAATTTCTTTTAATGAGATTTTCAACGAAAGCTATAATTCCTTCTTTACACTAAACAGTGAAAAAGTATTCAAAGGAAACTAACATGGTCCCCTACTCGTAAAATATATTAAATTTTATAACAAATCTGGTAATATTTTTGCATAAATATTGGTAAAAAAAGAAAAAATTTTTAGATGAAAAAATATGGTAAAAAAAAGATTTTCACCATATTTTTTCATCATATCTTTCAAGTTTTTTGTCGAAATTATTTAGTGATCTAGAAAAATCGTGATTTAATACCTTGATGATATAAGTGCGTGTTTAAAATATAGAAAAAATTTTTAATAAAATACCAACAAGTTGTTCTCAAAATTAAAAATCAATTATTTTCATCCTAAAATTTTATTTGAAATATTGTAGAAAATGCATATTTTGGACTGAGAACTAAAGTTTGATTGTTCGGAACTACCCTAAAGCTAAATTACTTTTTAAATAAGAAAAACTTTGTTTGCAGGTAGATTTTTTTCGTTTTTACGAATGTTGTCGTAGACTCTGAGCATAAACAAATATCAAAACGAAATAAAATCAAAAGGTGTGTCATTTAAATTAAGCGTATAAAGATCCAACAGAACTATTTAAGCATAAATGATTTTTTATTTCTTTACTAAACAAAAAAAATTCAAGTAAATTTTTTTTATCTTATCTCATCAATCTAAAAATTGTTAAGGACAAATTGTATTTTTAATAAATTTTTTTATGTCTCCTTGATACAGAAAAAAAATGGGAATTACAAATTAGAAAAAGAAAAGCTAAATGGCCATCGGGTCTATTCACTAAGAGTTTTTCTTTTTGTTGTTTCTCATTTATCTTTATTTATTAAACAATTGAATTCAAAATTTCAATTATTTTAAAATTAATTAAAAATAAAAGTCCTTTTTATTTTTTGTATTTTCAAAGTGAAATTTTAAGAAATTTTTAAAATGTAGGTTATTTATTCTTATTGATTCTATTGATTTTGAAAACTTTCAAATTTTTTTTTAATCAAACAAAAACACAAAAATGATCATTTTATAAACATTTATTTTTAAGCACCCAATACATTTTACTAAAAAAAATTTTTTTCAAATATTTTAAAATCACAATTTTAGGTGTAACCGGTAAGAAGTTTAGCCCCTTAATTAAACAATTTAAATTTGTTTATTTTTAACTTTAGCAGTTCATTCTTGTTTTTGTTTTCGAATATTGTTCATAACTTGACAAATTTTTATTTTTGCTATTTTTTTTGACGACATGTAGTTCGTTACGCAAGAATTCGACTTTGTTTTTATAAACTAAACCCTGCTGGGAAATTTAAAAAATAGTTTTAAGTTAATTGTTAAAACTGTACGGTATATAGGTTACACGATTAAAAAACAATAATAAAAACAAGAATTTATCATTTTTCCAAAGTATTTTAATTGAAAAAAAAGCAATTAATCTTAAGAAAATTTAAGGTTTTTTTCTCAATAACAATTCCATTTTGGGATTAAGAAATTAAAAAGTATTTAGGACACTTGAATTAAAAGGTAGAAAAGAAAAAATAACAAAATTCGCAAAAACGAATCATATAACTTGTTATTATTTATTAACCTAAAAAAGGAATTTGTTCATTTAAGTTTCTTTTTTGTTTTTTCTAAATTACTTGAAAGATTAAACTTTATAAAAAAAAGTAAGAAAAAGTTTTAATTCTTTTTAATTTTTGAATTAAATTAGGATTTTTATTTCCGTAGAGTTCTGTTGAATTCCCCATGAAATACGATATAGATTTCATGTTTAAATAGAAATGATTTTATTTGAAATAAAATCAGGTATTTCATAGGGATTTAGTATTTGTTTTAAGTGAAAATCATGAACCGAATGAAAAAAAAACTATTCGAGAAACGATTGTGATTCTATTTTCTAAAAGAATTTTTGAATAGAATCAATGCCGGTTGTTAAATTTAAATTTTTTTTTTGAAATTCAATATGTTTTTTTATTTTTAAATCGTATGAAAGCCTAATTAGCTTATTTGTTTCAATGTCCTTTATTTTCACGAATATCTGAACATTTAGTTCATGGAAATACAATTAAAAAAAATTTGACATGGAATTTTTATGAACTGAAAAATTTCTCAACAACAAAAAAAAGCAATAAAATTTTTTCAAGAATTTTTTTATTTTTTCTTGGAAATATTATTTGACACAGAATTGAAAATTAGATAGAAAAGATTTGTTTAGAATTTAGATTTTAGATTCAAGATAAAGTTAATTAAGAATGATTATTTTTTATATTTCTTCAAGGAAATTTTAAAAAATTTAAAAATTAAATTAAAAAAACAAATGGTCAAATTAATCATTTGCTTTTTTTTTCGAAAGATAAAAAAAATATTTAAATTTTAATTAAACCAGAAACAAATAATTTAACGCTGTATAATATTTTCTTTAAACTTTAAGTACAATTTTTGCTTTTTATCTTTAAAATATTTATTTAGTTTTTTTTTTTGTTCTTTTTGATTTCAAGTGTTTCAAATAAGTTTTGAGTGTGTAGGAAGTTGATTGTAAATGATTTTTGCTACAATTTTGAACGATCATTTATCTTTTTCTTGTTGTTTTATTTTTTCTTTTGGAAAGAATATTTTAAACTTAATTTTTGAAAACATGATCAAGTTTTTTTTTAAAGTTACAAGTGCTTTTTCAGAAATTAACTTCATTTAGAATTATCAATATTTTAATTTAAAAAACCTTCATAAAAACACTTGAATTTTGTAATGTACAAATAAATTTTTAATTCCTATCTACTACAAATGACAAATAAAGCCATTTAAAATATTAAAGCTCCGTTTATTTACCGTAAATTTAGCTCGTCTCAAGATAAGGTATTTTGCGATCTGGAGAGATGAGCTTTTATAAAAATATTTTATCTATTTCAGTTCAATTTTAATTTAGACTCTTTTTTACTTCGAATGTTCCTCAAGATTTAAAAAAGTATATTTTCATAGTGTCGCAAATCATAATCTGTAGTCTTACTTTTACTTTAAAATATTGACTTTAACAAGTTCCCTGGAATGCATCTAAATTAATTGTTAAGGCTTTTAGTTAACTATAAACAGCTTTAAAGCACCTCAGTTTATCCGTTATAAGATTTTAAACCTTGATAAATATTTTTTACCTAATATGTTAAATATACCGTAAACACTCGATGATTGTATCGGTATTTTTTCAAAATTTTACAAACCCTTTTTTGAAGTAATAAGACTTAGAATTAATTGCAATAATTAAATTTTGGGTTTCAAATTTAAAATTTCAGATTTGTACCATGGTACATCTATCGAGTGTTTACGGTAAGATTTATAATAAATCAGTGAATTCTTACACAATTGTTTTTACTAAATTTTGTCTTTTAAGAATTTATTTAAAAAGTTCTCGATTAACAAATTTTTCAACGATTTTTAAAGTCAAATTTTACTTAATTTATTTTAAGCATTCTATCAAATTTAAAGGCGACAAAAAAATTCAAATTCGAAATTTATTCTGCTCTATTTTTTAGAATCAAGTTTTTATTTTATAAAATTAAATTTGTACCTCCTCCATCTTAAAAAAATTAAATTTTATAAAAGTCTAAAAATTTAATGATAGGCTACTACAAGTGAGCAAGATGTCACGGTCAAAATTTCTATTAATTCATATTTATTAGACTATTTCTAATGAATAATAAGAGGTATTTAAATTAATATTAATGTCAAAGCAATTTCAAAAAAATTGAAAAAATTTGGACCAGTTCGGTGATTATGTTTCACGTAACCCTTTATATCAACTTAGATTATTAACCATCTTTAAAAAATATTTTAAATTAAATCGATGAGATAAATTTTCAAAAGATATTATCTATAGACAATAATTACCTCCAAATTTTAACGAAATTTAATTTCTTTTTGCTAATTCTTAAAGTTCTAGTATTCGTATCTCAATTTCCCATCTATGGTAATTATTTTTACACCATAATTTTAATTGTCTAATGAACAAGAGATTAAGAAAAAGATATATTTGAGTGTTTTGTTTTTATATGCTCCATGTGGTAAAAGCCTATAAACCTTAAAAAAAAAATTTTTGCTAAATTTTCAACAGATCGTTTTCATGAAAGATTATCCAAGCATAAATCGAGCTGTTATAAGCATTAAAATTTATGTCTTTTTTCTAGGTGTTTTTCTTTTATTTATCTTTTTTATTTTATTGTTGATTCAAAAGAAACGATTTAAAAAGCTGTTAATTTTTAGCTAAAAGTGTCAAAATGTTTGACAAATAGAAATTTAAAAAAAAAGAGTCTAAACATAAGAGCAAGCACATGTCCAATATATATATTCGTCATGGGCACGCTTGAAAAAATGTATATCTAGTTAGAAATTTTTTTTTATTTATAAACAAATAAATTGATTAAGAAAATGATTTTTTATAAAATTTTCTTTTTTATCATCGACTTTCTTAATAATTTTTTTTAAATTATTTAAAGAGCCAAAAAATGACCTTAAACCAAATGCGCAAGCTAAAAAGAAATAGCCAAGACTTTGTGGTAATAAACATAAACTATTAAAAAAAAAAAAGGGGGTACTCTTGTCCATTATTTGTTATCAAAAAAAAAATAAATAAAATTTCATGGTAAATGGTAATAATAATAAAAATAGTTTTAATCGGTCATTGAATTTCAAAATGTTGATTTTTGTCGACAACAAAAAAAAATTAACTTTAAGCTATTTGTTTTTTTTTTTGTTTTAGATAAAATAGAAAAAAAAATCGCTAAGGTTAAAATTTTAATAAATTTCAAATTTAGTAGGACCCCTTTAGTAATTTAAAAAAAATTATTTATTTTTTTTTATTACTATTATTATTAATTCTAATTGTTTTTATTTTTTTTTCAAAACAATTTTTTAATCGATTTAACGGTTATTTTTTATTACCTGTAAAAAAAATAGTGATCATTCTATTTTTTTGTACTAATGTGACTTAGTTCGAAAGGTGAAATCAATTCAACGTTTTTTTTTTCTCGACAAAATAAACAAATATATACTTGTCATTTAATATAAACACGTTAAGAAATATTTATAAAACTTTTTTTTTTTCTTACACACTATAATTTGTCAACTCAAATAGCCCACCACCATATTTAATTATTTTATCTTTTTTTTATATAAATTTTAGATTTATTTCTATTTAATTTAATGGAATTTTACTGAAACAAAACAACAACAAAAAACTTTAAAATGAAAATTGATCAACAACTGCTTAATCAAGCGCCTTTACAACAAATTAAAGTCAAACAAAATCCATATTTCTTATGGGAACAACACAATATTACTTTAATCAAGGTAATTAGTTTTATCTTTAAAATAATTTTATTTAAATTAATTTTTTTTGTTGTTGTATCATAGAGTTCTAATTTCGGTTATGGAATTGCTATTAGTGGTGGCTTAAACAACACTGTACAAGATGCTTCTATTTATATATCGGATATTGTTCCAGGTGGACCTGCTGAAAATAAATTAATGTAAGTTTAAAAAAAAATAATTTAAATTTTATATTTGAATTTTTTTTGTTGGTTGAGCTAAGTCAAATATTTAAGTGATTTTAAAGACTATTTAATAATAAAATGTCCTTAACTGACGACCATATCTTCGAACTTTAAAAGCATATTTTCTAAAGATTTGAACTTGGAGTTAGATAAATTTTTAAGCTAAGTTAAATTTTTGTGATTTATCAAAAATGTATGATTAAATTTAAGAGTTTTTCTAAGACTAATAAATGCAAAAAATTGGTAAATAGACTTTTAAAAAAAGATAGGCTAACATAAACTTTTAATATGGTACCTAATATTGCAAAAACTACTAATACTTAAAAAAATTGAAATACTTAACCCTAGACATAATATGCTGTGGTGCAAACTAACCCCAGATTTTTTTTCCATATTTCTCATAATAACTGTAAATTACCATAAAAAGGATTTAAAATTCTGTCAAGCAGTTTTTGTGAAAAATGAAAAAAATCGTTTTTTTCAGGACCTTAAATTTTTTTTGCTTTAAAAATTGACATAAAAATCAACATATCATGTCTAGGATTAAGGGTTTGATAGATAAAAAATCGAGATTTTGAATGTAAATTTTTAAATTCTTCAAAACCAACAAAATTAAAGTGCTTATTTTGGTCAGAAAAACTCTAAATGAGTTCAAATTTTGCATGTTCTAATTATCTCGGTCTTTCTAAACAACTTAAAATTTCGATAATTTAACTTTATTCATTTTTTATGTCACTATTGGTTATATGTATCATATCGAAATATTTTCAAAAATTTCACTTTTTGTAAATGATTTATCAAATTTTTAGGGTTGATGATATCATACTAAGCGTAAATGGTGTAAATGTAGAAAATGTCGAACATGCATTTGTAATACGTTTATTAAAAGAAGCCAAAGATTTTATTCATTTAGTTATGAAACGTAAAATAAGCCAATCAGATTACATCCAATCCGATATAAAACGTCATAACATAGCCATTCAACAAACAGCATCAACAGTAATGTCAAATTACCAAAATAACTATCAAACAAATGGTAATTTACATTCAGTATCATCAAATTCAACTTCGACCACAGAGACTCCAAATCAAAATTTAATGTCCATTATGATGAATTCAACTCAATCTATATCCTCAATGAAACCATTCAAAGTTCAATTAAGTAGAAAAGAAAAAAAAGAACTTTTTGGCATAGTACTTGGGTGTAAATTTTACATAAAAGACATACTACCACATAGTATAGCATCACATGAAACAAATCTTAAAAAGGGTGATATTTTACTAAAACTAAATGATTTGAACACTGATCAAATCTCATTACTTGAGGCGAATAAAATATTGAGTAAATATAAAGACAATAAGATTAATTTGTTAATAAAAAGAAATGGTTCGTCTGATGACGAAGATACTGATAGTCAAAAACTAGACGAAAAAATCGATGATATAAATCACAAAATTGACACAGTAGATTGTGTTAACACACCAAGTCCCATTGAGAATGAACCTCGTGGTGTTAAATTTTTCTCGAATAAAAATCTTGTTCTTAATTACAGAAATGTTGTTTTCCCCAGGGAGAACGGTATTGGTATACGTTTAGCTGGTGGTAATAAGGCTGGTATTTTTATTTGTGATGTACAATATAATAGTCCAGCTGAGCGAGCTGGTCTTAAAATAGGCGATAAAATAATTAAAGTGAATGGTGTTGATTACACGATATTAACACGTGAGGAAGCTGTTCAACATATTTTAAACATTCAAAATATGGTTGAAATGATTGTGGCTAATTCACCAGAGGAATATGAACCTAATGCATTTGATCCAATGGGCGGCGACTCGTTCTATATACGCACTCATTTTAATCATTCAAGCAAAAATTCGAATGATCTTGAATTTAAAATCAATGATATTTTACACATTACGGATACTTTGTATAATGGGGTTATAGGCCAATGGGTAGCGAGTAAGCTTGATCGAAATGGTGAAGGTGCTGAAGAAAAAAAAGGCACTATTCCTAATAAAGTAAATGCTGAACAACTTGTTCAAACAGCATCGACTATAGAACAATTATACACAACTACCGAAAAATTAAATACTGAACCACCATCGACTTTTAGTCTCGGTGCCAGTGCTCGAATGTCAATTAGAATGAAATTATCTGGTAGAAATACCTTGTCTAAAAGATCTAAATCGGCTAGTAGAGCTACTAATGAAGCTGAAAATACTCCTAAAGTCTCTAAAGCAAATACTTTCTATAGTAATAAATTCACTGCATATGAGCGTGTATTTCTCAAAGAGATTAATTTTATTCGACCCATAGTCCTTTTTGGACCTTTAGCCGATGTCGCCAGGGAAAAATTAAAAAGTGAATTTCCGACTAAATACGAAATACCAGAGTGTTATTCCACAGATACGGATAATACTCAATCATCTGGTGTAATTAAACTAGCAAGTATTAAAAATATTATTGAAAAAGGTAAACATTGTTTACTCGACATAACACCCAATGCTGTTGATCATTTAAATTACGCTCAATATTATCCCATATGTATCTATTTGAAAGCTCAAAATAGAAATCATACGAAAGAATTGAGACAAAAATATGCTAAGAATTTAAAGACTAAAAGCTCTAAACGATTATATGAGAACTCGATTAAATTAGAGACTTACTATTCGCATTTATTCACTGGTACTGTACAATTAGACTCGAGTCAATGGTTTAAAAAATTAAAGGAAATTATTGAATCACAACAGACACAGCCTATTTGGATAACACAAGAAACTGAATTGAATAAAACTGAGAGCAAACAAGAGAGCTTACAAAATGAAATAATTCAACAACAACAAGTTCTACAAAATAAAATATTGACTAATAAAAATGACCAACAAGCTAATAGATGCATTTTTGATGACAACTTTGAATTTCCAATTTATACGACTGCAAATCCGACAATATCTGGTGCTGCATCGACTTATAGCCTTTATGAAGAAAACGATTTTAATCGTTGTAGTTTTGCTGCTAGTGAACCGGACATAAATGCATCGCAACAACAAAAATTACAAAACGATTCGTTTAGTCATATTTATTCGACTAATTTTAATAATAAACCAGTTTATCCTACATCGGATAATAATTCAATGACACGAGTCAAATCGGATCCTAATTTAAATCAAGATTTATTTGTTAAGGCTCAAGTCACTTATGGAATAGCACAAAATTATCAAAGTATTCAAGATACTCAAGAAAATGAAAATTGGAAAAAATTTGCAACCTATTCAGCAAATACAATAAAAACACTCGAAAGTGGCTCACCAGTTAAAAGTGTTTCAAATACACCCACTAAGACAAGACCTGGTCTAAACGAATTTTCTGATCAATTCAAACGGCTATCAACTAATGAAACTTATAATGGCACATGTTATAAATTGATTAAAAATTCTCAATCTAATTTAATGCCTAATAACAATAATAGTAATAATACTAATAAGCCAATTATCGATCAACAAATAAACAATGAGGATTTATTGCTTAAACCAATACATAAACATGATCAAAATGATCATTTAAATAAGCATCAAATGTTCAAACAGGAATTGGATAATAAATTAAAAAATGATTTAAAGTAAGTTTAAGATTTTATTGTTTTTGTTTGATTGTATTTGACAAATTTAAATCACTTTGATCATGAGCATTACCATAACTTCTTAAGAAAATTTCAAAAATTTGTAAAAATAAAAAAAAAAATTTGCCGTTTATAATTTTAAGAAAAATTGTGAAAAAATTTTTTTCTGTAAAATTAAGAAAAAAATGGCTTGCTCATAATCAATAGAAAGCCGGCTTTTTTGAGTGTTTAAATGCTGCATGATTATTAAATGTTAACTTTATAAAGGTCTAAATCAACAACTAACAATAGCATGAAAATTAACAATTATAATTCAGATAATAATACAGCCACATTGAGACGTGGTCATAAAGAATCACCATCTAGACCGCCACCACCAGTCTTACCTAAACCAAAATTCATTCTACCACAAACATCAACAACTAATTTAGTACTACAAAGAAATTTAAAATCAAAATCAGAATTAAATATAGCTACACCATCGAATTTTTCATCGTCATCAGCTGCATGCTCTTCATCGTCAAGCACATCATCAAGTTGTTCTCAAACAGCCAATGATATAAACATTGATCCAGAGCCAAAGTTGATTATTCCACAACAACAAAAGCCAAGAAATAAACTCTTGGAAAATAATTCGTTAATATCATCAAGTCAAGGCTACCAATCGGACACGTGGGAATCGCATTCATCAAGACAATCATTCGAAATGGATAATCAATTTCAAAATGGAAAATATGCAAAAAATTTAATCAAACCAATTCAGGAATTGAAAAAAATGAGCAATGGATCGACAAGTTCAGATGATACTGAAAATGAAAATGGACTATCTTATATTAAAAAATCAATTTTAGTCCAAAAGACACCAAGTTCAAATAGTAGTACAGTAAGCTCAAGTAGTAATAGCTCAAGCAGTGCTGTTGGTATATCAAGCTCGACTACAATTAATGAGGATTTAATCAAAAAAAGAATTTCAAATGACCAATTTGAGATACCTGTTTATTTTCAGACGGCTAATCAAGTCCAAACTAATGAAATTTTCTCAATGAATTCTTCATCATCAAACTCATATTTTTATAATAACCAAGCTAACAATCAAAAATATTCTGACTTGTATGTTGCATGATTTTAATATACTAATTTAAATTAAAAGAAATAATTTAATTAAAAAATTTTTTTTTTTCAAGGTATTCGAATGATTCAGTCAAATCAAGAGCTTTAAACAACACGTACACAGCTCATTATAATGACAATGGACTTTACAGAAAATTGTCATTGGATTCGAATAGTAATTGTTCAATAATTGCTAGTGCTAATGGTATATTTGATACAAATGGTGGAATTTTAGAATCAGCAGATACTGGGGTTAGTTTGAGCGTGCCTGAAGGAGCAATTGCAAATGGTTGTAGCTTTGATTTATATTTTAAAGTATGTCATTGTAAATCAACTATCACTAATGGTAAAGGCGAAATATTGACGAATCCCATTGTTATGTGTGGTCCAAGAGGTATTCGATTTTTGAAGCCAATTGAGCTACGTATTCCACATTTTATTTCGATTGATGGTCAAAGTTGGTCGTATGCTTTTAAGACTCAAGAGAATATATCAGAGGATGAAGATCCGTACAATTGGAATGCAAATCGCTTTCATAAAAAAACATTGATTAACAGTGTAACTGTTCAATTAGATAGCTTTTAAAAGGATATGATTCTTTTTTTTTTGATATAAATTAGGAATGAAATTTTATTAAATGTTCTATTTTCGTGCTGAACAAAATTTTTTTTTTGTAAATATATATTTTTTAATTTTTTTTTTAATTTTATGTTGTTAAACAAAATTTTTTTTAAATTGAGCTATGAATTTTTTCTAAAATAGTTTTTTTTTAAATCAATCTTTGTTCTTGTTCTTTGTATTATTTAATTTTTAAAAAATAAAGTCTTTTAAAATATAAAGCTTTAATTTTAGTAATAAAAAAAGACCCCCCTTAGTGCTCATAAAAAGCTTTATTGTCTTATCGTTTTTTGAACGACTATACAACATTTTTGGTTTGATTGTATTTTTATTTATCTTAGTCAACAAAAAATTCTTAAAGCTTTATACAGTACTATTGAATTTGCGTTGTAGCCTGACACTATCGAATGGCGAGTGATCCATTTGGTTCATCGAAAAAATTTTAAATAGTTTTGTTAATTTTTTGAAATTCTTATTCCTTTAATGAAAACGATTCTGAAAATATTTCCTTTTTTAATAAATGTTTAAATAACTTAAAAAAATGTTTCTGACTCAATCTAATTTTGAAAATTTAATGTTCTCAATCGGAAAAGTTAAATATACTATATTTTTAACGTAATTATATTAACTCTTTAAAGTTAAATTCCATTTTTCATTTCAGTGATTATTTATAACATTTATCTAACAGGATATTCAAGTGGTAATAAGTAGGGCTTAGAAAAAGTAAATCATCGATTTTTTTTAATGCAAAAACATCTTGAATGTCCTGACCCTTGATGTTGCATTAAAAAAAAATTCCTGTCATCACAGTATACGAAAAAAGAGACATTTTAGACATTTCTCGATAAATTTATTCATAAAATTAAAATAGCCAGACAATTTTCCAACTTGCTTAAAACCTTGATTTATATGATTTTTTACTAAAAAAATTCTAAATTAAAATTTTAATAAATGCTCTTTGAGTTCCACCTCTAGTTTCAGAAGTTTGAGTTTTAGAACTTATTCTACTATCCTCTTTTCTTTCACATATTTCTCTGTCCCTCCTTCTTCCTCTTCCAGTACCCCTACCATTACCTCTAACACTTTCACACATTTATGTTTTGTAATTGATCATTTTTTTTCTTGGTTTCCATCATCTGAATGCTCGTTTTCCAAATTACTAACACTTGGAACTGGTTGGCTGTGAAATGTCCTACGTCATCTAATAATATATAATATTTCGTCATCTATAATATTTCGTTCAGCCTTCCTTTGAATATGTTCGTACAATCATACACGCATCTCTTTTTTTCAAACTTTTAGAAGCTTTTTGACAGTTATATATATTGTTTTATAATTCTTTTAAAGCTTGTCTTTCCTTTTTAAAATCATTTAAAAATATTATTTGTAAGTTTTTAATGAAAAGAATTGGAGTGCAAGCAATTGCGTATTTAATTTTTTGAGCAAAAATGAAAATTGAAAAATAAGCAAAAATTTAACTTCCCGGACTTGGACTTACCATTTTTAATTCTAATTTTTAATTGACTGTTTTATTTTCTAGATAGATTTAAAGATTGACCAAGTTTTTTTTCAGAAATCCTAATAAAAAAGCTTTTACAAAAATTATTTGAAATGACATCTAAGGTCAAATTAGGAAAATATTATTTTAGATATAGATGCTTTTTTTTTTGAAAAAATCTTTAAAACTTAAAAGTTTTTAAAATCAAACAATTTGACACAAATTTTTTAAAATAAGAATCAGATTAGCCCGCAATAAAATAGCTATATAAGTTAAAATATTCTTGCTTATTATTCTACGTAAAAAATGATCAGCAAAAATAAACTTTTTCAGCATCTATAAATTCACCGATTTTCTATTTGCTTTTTAATTTTAAAGCATTTAGAAAAAATGCTTTGGTTTCTCGTTTTAATTTCAATTAACATAAGTTTAATTTTTACTGAGAATAGAACTAATTCAATAAAATCTGTTACGGATATTCAATGGAATTTATTCAAATCTGGGTATCAAAAAGCTTATATAGCTCCAAGAGAAGAAGCTAGAAGGTAATAGTTATTTTTAAATGGAAAAAAATTCTTTTAAAAACTTTTTTCAAGACGATTTATTTGGGAAACAAATATGCGATTCATTAATCGACATAATCAGGAAGCTGAAAACGGAAGACATAAATATTTTCTAGCTATGAACCGATATGGTGATTTAACGCCACGAGAATTCAGAAAGAAAATGAACGGTCTCAAAACTCGCAGACTTTTCGATTTGGACTCGTATAGCAAAAAAATTTTATCAGGACTCTCAGAGAGAATGTTAAAAATTGGACCTAAAAATAACACAATTGATTGGAGAACTAAGGGTTATGTTACTCCAGTGAAAGATCAGGGTATGTGTGGGTAAGACTTAAAATTAAAAAATGAATTTCTAATTTGTACTATAAAAATTTAATTTTTTTTTTAAGCTCATGCTGGGCTTTTTCGGCCAATGCAGCTTTAGAAGGACAGATTTTCAAAAAAAATGGAAAATTAGTAGATTTATCTGAACAAAATTTAGTAGATTGCTCAAAGAATGATGAAAACATGGGCTGTAATGGAGGATATATGGAGTCTGCTTATAAATATATAATTAATAATGATGGTATAGAGTCTACTCAAACATATCCATATGAAGGAAAAGTATTGAACAAAAATTCTAAGTGAATCTATTATAAATTAATTAGTTTATAAAAAGGATGCACAATGTCGATTTAAGTCTGATAGAGTTGGAGCAAAAATGTCAAATATAGTTCGTTTGCCTTCTGGAAATGAAACTGCCTTGACTGAAGCTGTAGAAAATATTGGTCCAATTGCAGTAGCTATGGACGCTAGTCGTCTTTCATTTCAATTCTATTCAACTGGTATATACCATGATCCACATTGTAGCCCTGTTAATTTAAATCATGGTGTAACTGTAGTTGGTTATGGAAGTCAAGGCAAGGGTTTAGATTATTACATAGTTAAAAATAGCTGGGGAGAAACTTGGGGCGATAAAGGTAATGAAATTCGATAAATCCACAATGAAATATAAAAATCTATTAAAAAAAAATTCTTTTTATTTTTTTAAGGTTATGTCTTGATGGCTAGAAATATGAATAACAATTGTGGTATAGCTACTGAGCCATTATATCCAATTGTATAAGAAAAAAAAAATTATTTTCTTAATCATTTTTTTCTTCATTCAATTTTTCTTCATAAATTTTATCAAATTTTATTTTTTTAATTTTCATTTTAAAAAATTAGATTATTCTTAAACTCTTAAAAAAACATAAGACATGCGTGAAAATACATTCATACATGCATGTCACATGCCTAAAATTCAAAAAATAAAGTTTCGGCAATTTTTCCTATAAGAAAGATATAATTTGTTTACTAATAAATAAATTAATTTTTCCTGGACAAAGTCACTAAAAGTTCAAAATATCTGTCTAAAATTTAAATCGAGAAGTGTGCTTTTTTCAAGGCTCCGGATTGGCTCTTAAAAAATTCAGCGTGCAAGTAATTGCGTATTTAAATTTTGTTTATAACCATCATCTTACACAGACTGTAAATTACATTTTGCCATTTTTATTTATTTTCTTGAAAGTTACTTTTTAGAAAATTTAGAAATTATTTGACAAAAAGAAATATAAAAAAATCGTTCATATTTATAAGCAAAATTATTTTGAATTTGATATTACTAAAACATTCAACTTAAACATTCCTAAAGCTTCCATCAAACTAAATTAAAATTGATAAAATTTTTCTTTCAATTGATGAACATTGGAAATCTTAATTTCGAAAAATATTCAATTAAAGAGAATGCTTGCATCCTGGATAAAGCTATATTGAACCAATACTCTTAATATCCTTAAATGAGATTTAATTTATTTAAAATATTCATCAATAAATTTAAAATCAAAAATATTTGACAAGAATGTAATATTCGACAAAAACTTATTTGAAAAATTTTAATAAGAATCTTAGAGCTATATTACCAAATTAAACTATAAATACGAACGATTTTTTCAGACTCGAATCATCATTAAATTATAATTTTAAAATTTAGTCTTTTAACTCTAATATAAAAAAAACAAATAAAATGGTTACTTTGGATTAGCTAGTACATATGGTTATGGTTTGGGTTATCCATATGGTTTATACAATCATGCTGCTACTGCTCCCCTTGCTTATCCATATGCTGGTTTAGGTTTTGCTGGACTAAATGCACATGGTTTATGGTAGACTCAATTTATTCTTAAATTCACAATTTAATCTCAAAAAAAAAACCTTTTTTTATTAAATATTTGAATTTTTTTGGTGCATCAAAAAAATTTTCATTAGCTTTAAATTACAAAAAAATTATTAAGTTCAAAAATACCATAGGAAAAAATTATTACAAAAATTTTCGTTGAAAGTAGTTTTTTTAAAACTAAAACATTTTTCGGTGGTTATACCTGCAAAATTCCAAATTTTTTGAATTTAGAATATCATTATCCAATTAAATTATAGTGTTCAGTTATTGTTTTAGACATACTAGTAATAAAAGTTAGTACTAGAATAAAATTCGGCCTATAAAGATGGTTCTAACAAGGAAAGCCCAATAAGATTAAGACTCGGTCCACATCAATACGTATTTTTCTTCTGGCAAAATTCTTCAAGCTTTCACGCAAATTATTATCAAAGTTGTTGAATTTTTAGTTAGTCATACATAGTCATCCAAAAAATCTTGTCAGAAATTAAGCCAAGATTTTTTTATTCATTAGAAATTCAAATTTTCGGTGAAATTTATATTTCTTCAAGGTTTTTTCTATTTCGATTAATATCAGTTTGAATTCAATTTTTAGTTTTTGTGATTAGTTATTATTGTGATGTTTCAAGTCATGAAGCATGAAGTTAAAAAAAGAAGAAAGCTTTAATAAGTTGTAAATTGGGTCTACCTAGTACCCACAATGAAAAAACTGCTACCCACAAATAAAAAACTGTTACCCACAACAAAGAAATTTTCGCCACAAAAATGAATTTTAACAAGCAAAACACTTTATTACACAATTTTCAAAACTTTTTTTCACAATTTTTTTTATCGTTGATAAAACTTATTAGCACAAAAACATACTAGCTTTTGAACATAAATTTTTCAAGTTAGAAATCATTTTTAAACACAAAAAAAATATTCGATTAAATTTAAATTATCCCTACCGATATTCCTGTGGTTTTTGGAAATCAAAAAAGCACCTGAACCTAGCGCTAGGGTATTAAAATTATCGGAGTCAATGTTTTGTTAGTCAAATTTTAAAAATATTGGCAAAAATTTTAAAATATATTTAAACTAGAAAATTTGATAATTTTAAATTAATTATTTTATTTTAAAAAGATTCTAAAAAAATTCAAATTAACTTTTTAAAATTTGTATTTTTCAAAAATAAATAATTCCTTATTAACACAAAAAAATTGTGCTAAACAGTCATTTGTACCGTATTTCCTCGTTTAATGTCCCAGGGCTATTACACAAGACATGTTTTAAAAGCCCATGTGTGATTATATGAAAAAGACCATTTTTTTTTATTTTAATTTCTCTGAGACATTAGTTGAAACTGATATATTATATATATTTTTTTATTACAAAATAATTGATATTCTTATTTCAAAATATATTTATTTGCAAAAAATTACATTAATTATAAAAAAACGGACATTCCTATTTTTAAATTAAAAAAAACGAAGTTTTTAGTCATAGATTCATGAATCAAATACTAGATTAGATAAAACAGTACAATTAAAAACGAAATTATTCCTAATCGGAAACAGAATCATTTTCTGAGTCGGAAGAGCGATACTTCTCTTTAATACACAATCAAATACCATATCCTGATTAAAAACGCCATTCTTGTTGTATACAACTATAACGTTTGCTGGTGGCTCATAGTTTTTCAATGGGTTTACTCTTTGGATAACAATCAAAGGCTTGAATTTATAACCGTTTGCAGACGCGGCGAAGCAAACTGAGATTCTTGTTTTTTCATTGCCACTAGTAGTTGCTGGAACTCTTCTAGCGCCCTGTTGATCGTAAGTATAATTGCTTCTTGAGTCAATGTATATACTAGTTTCGTCGAAATTAATGATTGATGCACGTGGTACATTATTCAATTCATGTCTACATTTGTTGATAAAATCAAACACAACATCTCGACAGTTACTTGGAAGATCTTTACCACTGGTGGTTATTCTCCGTAAGACGAAATTTGATCTTTTTAAAAATCTTGAAAACCAACCATCGGATGCACTAAAATTCAAATGATCTCTTGTTGAGATCTCTAAAGCTTGTTTCTTGATTGATTTACCATCAACGACGTAACCCAATAACCTTTGCTTAAGAATCCAAGCCTTCAATTCGTTTTCCAAATCAGGATACATAGCAGTATCATCACGTCGGACTCGTGCTCTTGTTAACCGGCCTGGTGAATCGAAAATTTTTTGTTTTTTAGCTATCCATTTGATTATTTGTTTACGGCTTACTTTAAAAGCTTTACTGGCTTTGTTTTTTGAGGTTGACTCCGCAAATTTGATTACTTTTTGCTTAAAAACTAAGTTGTATCTTACATAACGACGCCCCGACATTTTATTGCAGTATGCTTTGTATTTGAATTTGTAGATGATTAGGATTATCAAAAAAGCTGTTAATTTTATAGTAATATTTTCCGAGTTCAAAGACATTAATAAAAAGTTTTTAATTAAGGACCGAAGAAATTAAATCAGTTAATTTAAGAATGAATGAAAAAATGAAAAAACTGAAACAAAATAATTGAAATTCAACCACGCCTGAAATCAAAAGTTCAATGTTACACAAAATTTCAAAGTAAATTTACCAAGTTTCACATAATGTCCCAGAGTGTTTCATATAATGTACCAGGGCTTTTATAATTGAAAAAAATGCTCAGTTTCATTTAATTGCCCTGAGATATTAGAACATGTCTCATTTAAATTCCCAGTGGGATATTAGATGAGGAAATACGGTATTTAAAAGTTTCACTTTTGTGGGTAACAGTACATCATTTGTGAGTAACAGATTTTCCATTGTGGGTAAACAATTATCTCGTTGTAAATTATTTTAAAAAATAAAGTACTTGATTGACGATAAATGGAAAGTTTCCGGGTCTATTGCAATATGTGGCCAGTTGGTCACCTATTTCGTGACCATTAAAAAATTTTGAATAAAGTATTTTAAAAGATGTTCTATTTTTTCTATCACTTGTGATTACTATAAGAGAAGAGACTTAGTAAAATTTATTGGTGTCAAATAAAAGTTAATTTCTATTAAAATTTCATTTTTTTTTTGCGAATTTTTGAAATATCGTCCATCAGAGTCCTACTAGCCGTATGGCGGATGTCGAGCGAATCTTAACTGAACTCTTAAAGCTTTATATACTATCGCACCGTATTTGTACCATATTCGTATACGCACCGAACGGTCGCAAAAATAATTTAGATTTTTTTTTCAAAAGAAGAAAGTTTTTATTAGGGTGATAAGCCTCTTTACTAGTAACGTTTAGACAATTTACCTTATAACATTCAGAATTTTTTTTAGTTTAGAAAATTAAAAAATAAATGACAAGAGACAATAAAATTTTTATTTAAAAGATTTAATTTTTTTATTAATTAAAAGTCCTTCAATTAAATTTTTTTACATTTAACTTTTTAAAATTGGTCTCAATAAAAATCAAATTTCTTTTATTTTTATTAAGTCTAGACTTAAATTGAATATAAATATTTTTGTTTTAATTTGTCACTTAAACTACAAAAAATAATTCGAACGAGTTTATTAGAGCGTCTCTACTAAATAAAAAATTGAAAAAAGTCTTAAAATACGGACATCGTGTTTTTGTGAAAAATGCACGCCGTCAAGTCCAAAAATGTGCACAATTCGTTTCTACAAAAAAAAAATTTTTTTTACAAAATTAACCCAATTTTTATTGGCTGACATAATTTCAAGGGTCCTAGTTAACATAAAATATGTTAATTAAGATAAAAAATTTGGCTCTTGCTTCTTTAGCAAAAAAAAAATAAACTAAAAAATTATTATTCATATATCCAACTCTATTTCGAACATAATTTACCATAAAATATGCGAGAGAGTGGCCTCTCACACGTCTTGAAAATAAAAAAAATAAAAAAAAAACTTCATTTTTTTCTATATATTATTTGCTATTGCTTTTTAAAACTCAACAAAAAAATTTCAAGCACACACACACAGAGCGATAGAAATAGAGAGAGAGAGAGAGTCAAAGACACATAGACTTGTATCTCCATATTTGAACACCAAATATTTTTTCTTGATAAAATTAATATTAATAATAATATATTTTTTTTGTTTATTTTTTATTAAAAAGAACTTTATAGGGCTTTGTACTTTTTGAAATTTTTTTTTGTTTGAAATGGTCCGACCAAAACGAGCACCGAACAATATTAAAAAAGCCCTTACTGCCGGCTCACAATCGACAACAACCGAGTTGAATCTGAACGATGAAGACTCGGTTGTTATGCGTAAAAAGTCCCAAGAAACCGAGACCACAAAATCGAAAGCTAATAATAAAAAAACTAAAATACCAAACGTGATAAATGACGACGTGCTGAAGGAACCACGCAAGCGTCGTATGGCCAGTTTAAACGCCGAGTTTCTAGTTCACTATTGTTCCAATACAAATCCGAATTTAAATCAAACGCCCGAGAAAACAACTTCACAATCGCCAAGTTCATCTAAACGTCGACGCACTATATCCAACGAGTCCAAACTCAAGACGACCAATCCGAGGAGAAAAATTAAAAAAAAGGATCCAGCCTCAGATGAAAACGAAACAGAACATGAAGTCGAAACGGAAAAAAATACGAAAAAAACACAAAAAAAGAAAATTAATACGAAACAAAAAACGAAAAAAAATCATGCCGATTCCGATGATGATAATTCAGAAAGTTCACAAGAAATTATTCAAAATCGTTCACGGCGGTCGAAAAAAAGTGATAATGAAACAAATATAGTCGTAGCTACTAGTACTGGACGTCCTAAACGTGAAGCTAGTCTACGAGCTTCGGCTATGATTATACAAACTAATGAAATAGAAAAAACACGTTTTCAGTATTATACAACAACACAAAATCCCACAGCAACAACAACAACCACAACGCCAGTTAATCAAACAAATACAAAAAAATCTGACGATTCTAAACCAGATGCAAAAAATCATAATTTTCAAGTCCCTCAAACACCACCTAAAAATACGTCTAAAACAACTCTGAAAAATTCGAAAAAATCTGAAACAAATTTAAAACACGTTTCGACTACGACTACTTTAGCCAATAGTAATGTAAACTTAGGTCGTAATGAATCGCCTGACGATGAAGAATCGTCTAATGATGTATTGATTGTAGCTGAAAAAAATGTATCACCTTCAGAATTAGTTCTGACCGAGGAGCTTTTATTAGAGCATAATAAACAATTTGGTAGTTATAGTACAGGCAATGGTACATTTAGTAGTCATACTAAAGAGTATATAAATAAATGGATAAATGAGCTTGTTGCACCCGATGACAAGCCATTTCCTGAAGATGTTATACCAATTGATAGCTTTGGTACTAAAATTCTAAATGATCCACAATATTTAAATGTTAAATCAAGACAAGTTCCAACACCACAAAGTACTAAAATAATAAGTAAACCTGTTACAAGTCAAGTTGTTATTAATAAACAAAATGTGAATAAAGAAGTAAGTCCTAAAGTAACCAGTCCGAAGCCAGTGGCGACCACGCCAATGACGCATAAAAATGAAACAAATAATCAAGTTAAACAAAACGGTAAACATGATTTAGATATGCTTTGTAATTCTAATGCTACAGTTATCAATAAAAAAAGTGATAATAATATTACTAACGGTTTTGAGCTTAGAACCAAAGAGGTACTAGCTTAACAATAACAAAAAAAAATTAAATCATCATTTTTGATGAATTTGTTAATATATATTTTTTAGCCGTGTAAATATATTGTCACTTTTTTTTTTCTTTTCGTGATTGTTATTGTTGTTGGATTTTTTAAGAAAAAAAAAACCGTTATTTTTTTTTCAATTCGTCACGTTACTAACAAACCTTAACCGTTCACTTTTTTTAAAAAAAAAAACCTTTCGAGACTTAAACAAAAAAAATTGATTTGAATCATACAATTAAAATTTTTATTTTTAATGGAAATTTTCTTAAGCTTTAGTTTTCTTGGCTTAAAAATAAAAGAATATTTTTTTTTATTTTGGATATAATTTTATATGCCACCATAAATGAAGAGTTAATTAGTCTAGCAATAGATAATTTAAAAAAAATGGGAATTTTTCACTTGATTTTTAAATAAGTAAAAAAGGGTGAACAAGAAAATTCTTTATGCTTTAATTCATTGATAAGAAAGCGTTCAAATATTCTGCAAATAGTTTATTTATAAATATAAAGTAGCACTTAAATGATACATACAAAAAATATTAGGCAAACGCACATAAAGATTTTTTTGCACAAGATTTGCAGATTAAAACTTGCTTAATTAGTTTCACCTGGAGCGACTTAAATAGAAGGCTCAGTTGGAAAACTATTTTTATTTCTGCAATCAAAATAGCAAGGTTAGTTGAGCAAAAATAAATTAAACAATGTATGCAAGAAGTAGATACTAACGGTGCAATTTTAAAAAATAGCACCATCATGTCTAAGAAAAAATTCTAAATTAATTAAAATTGCAATTTTCCTTTGAAAATAAATTTAAAATTCAAAAAATTTTGATAATTTAAACATAAATCTCAATTGCACTAAACTTGTATTCCTCTTTTTTTTCTTAAAATCTCTAAACTCCTTGTGGTTAATTCTTCAAGAAGAACATTAATCTTAATACTTCCTTGGTTAAATCTCTCTTTATCTGAAAGTTAACTTTGGTTAAAAAAAAGTCTAGTATTTTCTGATTCAAAATGTTTCTCGATATTGTTTGACATGTTTTATTGAAACTTCTTAGTTTATAGAAGCTTGGAGCCAAAATGGTTTTACTAAAAAATAAAAAATTTAACAAGGATTTTTTAATTGTATGATTCAAATTTTTGTTGCATCTTAATATTTGTTTTTTTTTAATTTAAGTCTTTACAGCTATTAAAACAAAGTGAACGATTAAGATTTTTCAAAAATGATTGCTGCCTGTCTATCTAGCTCAACAGCTTCTCTTCTTACAATTATTTTTGCTTTATTTTTTTCGGCTTGTTAATTTTTTAACCTATTTAAAAAAATCCAGTATTTTGGTTTTTTTTTTGATTTGTAAAATGACGACAATGAACATCTTTCTTTACTGGCCTTTACACTTTTTTTTTGTTAATGTTGTTGTTGTTATTGTATTTTTAAAAATAAAATTATTGTAAGAGGAGTCAGTTGTTGGAGTTTAGTTTTAGAAAAAAAAAAACTGGTCAGAACATTACAGAAAAAAAAATTTTGCTCAACAAAAAAAAGTTTATTATTAAGATATGTTTAATTTGGATACTTAGAGAAAGAAAAAAATAAACCAGATTTTTTAATTTTTAAAAAAAAAAGAATTTTTTTTTCGTTTAAAAATTTGTAAATTTATTATTTTTTGTTTATTTTTTTTTTGTTTCTTTTATAGTTATAAATATTAATAAAGAATATTAAAAAAAAAACACAATTTTTTTTTATTGTTAATTTGTTCGTTAATTCCTTCCTTGGGTGTTTCATTGTCGTCAATTTATAAACAAACAAAAAAAAATTTTTTTTTGGTCAAATGCATAAAGCATCATGTAAAATTAAAATTTTTTCAAATTTTTTTTAAAGACTTGGACACAAAAACGGATTCAACTACTGTAAATCCAGTAAATCAGAACCGTTTGTCTAATCAATATCCGTTCCATTTATCATTTGAACAAACAGCTCAAGCAGCTGGTTGGTCATATGCACCGCCAAGTACACTACCAAGACCACCATCTCCAATAATTAGACCCGAACAATTAACATGGACTAATATACACACTGGTAGTGAGAGTGTTAATCAATTGATAGCCGCAGCTGTTGGTTGTTCATTGGCAAACAATCCTATGCATCTTTTAAATTCATCTCAAAATGTTCCTAAACCAATGCAACTCCCAGCCCATTTTTCAAATTCAATAAATTCTAAATATCCTCCGAAACCGGCCATGATCGATCCATTAAAACCCCCTAAAATTTCATACTTACCTAACCCTGAGTACTTTAATTCATTGCCACAAGATCCTTCTTATATGATCCCATCATATTCTAAGCTTAAATTAAAAAGTGAAAAATTAATGGACATTAGAAGTCACCAACAAGCCGCGGCTGCTGCAGCTGCTGCCGTAGCTGCTTCTAGTAGTTTAATTCATCAAATGCCTCCGATGATAAATGTTGAAAATGTCAATTTTTATGGTACTTTAGATGAGCAACAAAAAGCTGCAGCTGCTTGCTTTTTTCAACAGCATCAACAACAACAACAACAGCAGCAAGATTCATGCCTTAACTGTTTACCAAATACAGCTCAGAGTTTGAGTAATCAAGCTACGACTGCAGCAGCTGCTGCAGCGGCAGCTGTAGCTATGAATTTAGCTAAGATTTTATCGTCACAGCCTGAGACTAATAAAAGTGAGCACAAAAAAATACAAGATTTAAAAAAACATACTGAAACTGAATCTGTTGTTTCAATATCTTCTAATTCATCAGACATTAAGGTCATAAAACCAGATGCAAAAGATGAAATTAAACAAGAAGTTAAACAAGAGCCTGAAATTAAAGAAGAAATAAAACAAGAGGCTTCTTTGGTTAATGAAGAAAAAATGGATATTAATGAAGACAATGACGATAACAAATCAGTTAGTTCATCATTGTCAAGTAGTGTTCATTTAGTTGTTGATGAGACATCAATGATTGTCAATGAAAATTTAGAAAGTCAAATGAATGTTGAAAGTGAGGCCTCTAATGAAAAAGAAGAAATTCAAAATGCACTTAATGAAAAAACTGATTCGAATTCAAATACAAATTTGAATGTTGAATCGGTTGTTGTAAATGCACCGATTGAGTCGAATTCAAATATGCTCGAATCGGAAAATACAATGGATAAATTTGATAAGTTATGGATCTTGAACAGTGAACCTTTGGAAAAAAATTCATATTTCTCTATTAAAAATAGAGTTTCAAATATGGTTGTTAATCTAAATGATTGTGTTCTTGTTGAGAGAACTAACAGTAAAAAAGAAACACATCTAGAAAATGAAAATGTATATAGTGAATTGATTAATGAAAGTAGTAATACTAATTATTCATGTGACGAAAATGAATGCTCAATTAGTAAAACTATCGAGTCATTTGCTCAAGTTAAATCAATTAAAGTTGATCCTTCGTGTGGTAAGTGAATTTTTCTATAATTATTTAGTGAAAAAAAATTCCAAAATTTTTCGAAAAAAACTGAATTTTCAGGGAAAAAAATGTCTTTGACTAAATTTGAAATATAATTTGATTGACTTTTTTGACCGAAATCAACTTAAATTTTGGTTTATTCTTGTAAAAAATGGTAAATAATAGTAATTTATTTCTCTGCACAGTCACTATTAATTTCAATAACAAGGGAGATAGAGGGATATTTAATATATTACATTCTTTTTATCTATTTCTTTATCTAAAACTGTTCTAAAATTTATCAAATTTACACATTTTAGATCTAAAAAGTTTCGAATTAAAAGCCAGTCTTGCTTTGTATATTTTCTTTTTGAAGTTTGAAATTTGAAAATAAAATTTAATACTAGTATTAAAAATCCCATTTTTCACGAAAATATTTTGACCCGCAGATACCAACACCTGCATAAACTCTTTATTTTTACATAACAGACATTAAAATGTTTGAGTCGTTGTATTAAGTACTAAAATCAACAAAAAGACAACCAATTAGAGGGTTCTGGTTCAAGACAAGCTATGAAAATTCATCCAATCAAGAAAAAAAGGATTAAAGAAAATTTTTTAAATTTTAATTCAAAAAATTTTAATCGATTTTTATTAAAAATTCGAATGCTACAACTTTAGATCAAATTTTAACATAATATATCAACAATCAATACCAAATACTTGTATTCATTGGTTAGATTATTTAATGAGCTTTATTTTGATATATAAAATATTTTCTTATATTAATGTGAATACAAAGTTTTAATATCTTTTAGAAATGTATCATATATGATACAACGGTACGTTAAGGGTTAAGGAAAAAAATTCTAAGGTACATCAGGTTTTCCGGGCGTTTTTGTAAAATTTTTTTTACTATGATAAACTTTAAATTTAAAGTTAAATATTATTTCAAATTGAAAATTCTTCAAAGACAAATTGGAGAAAAAAGAATTTCACGAAAATTTAAATTTATTAATGTTAAGGCAAAAATGCATTTAGATTTCAAATTTTAGCTACATTGAGACACTGAAAAACTTAATGCTAAAATACTTAAATAATGTTTTCAAATACTAAATACTTTTTAATTCTAGACAAGATAATGCTTTCAGTAAAGATGTTTCTCAAGCCAGAGCAAATTAAAAACGAAATAAAAAATCTAAATGAATCAATTAAATTTGAGGAAAATGAGCTTATATCATACCAAGAAGCAAGTGAGCCTGAAGTATTGGATGCAGAAGTTATCAAGTCAAAATCGATTATATCCGATCACACCAACTATTTAAAGTATTTTAAAATAAAATTTATTCAAAAAATGTCTAAAATTTTATATAATTTCTTTATTCATTTGATTTTTAGAATGAAGGAAAGCGATGAAAGTAGTAAAGAATCTAAAAATGAAAAGGTATATTTTTATCGATATAATTACGATATTAACAAAAAAGAAATCAATTTAATTGTACAAAATTAAACTATATATATATATTTTTTGTTTTGAAATTTTTAAAAAGTTTATTTAATTTTTGAACGTTTTTTTTTAAATTGCTCGATTTTTTTTTTCATTTCATTTTGATTCTAATCTCAGACTAAAATAAAGTTAAAAGCAATTTTTTTTTTGTTTAAAGTTTATTTTTAATTTTAAATTTAGTCCTGGGATCATGTTAATTAATAATATTTGAGTTTTTTTTTTTAATGTTTTGGAAATTTATATCTCTTTGTTTTATTTGAAAAATATATTTAAATTTATTTATATGGTATCGATTAAGAACACAAGTTATTATTGGAATTATTTTAAAAAAAAATTAAATTTTTTTCTTTTTTGTTACTTTCTTTTTTAAATAAATTATTTTTTTAAAAGTTTATTTTAAAAAATCGTATATAAAAATGTTTAAAAGTTAAAATAAAATATTTTTATCAATAATTTCATTTAATCTTAATTTATTTACAAGTTACCAAATTTTAAAGATTTTAAGGAAAAACGAAAAATAAAATATTATTTTCATTAAGACAGCTTACGATTAAATTAAACGTCTCTCTGACGAATAAAACTTTATTTGACTTTTTTAAGGGGTGTAGGTTCTTTTCAACCAAAAAGGCTACTAGAACGCAGATCGCTGCTTTTTTAAAAAAAACTTACTAAAGAGAATTTTAAGAGCTTTCAGAATAAATTATTTTCATTCATTAGAGAGTCTATTCTCGAAACAATGTTAATTGACCGTAGTTATTTGGTTCGGCGGTTTTCAGCAAAACTACCGATCAGTGCTTTCAAACATTCAAAATTTGATAATTATGCTTAAAAAGTAATAATGTTGGTGGACCGTAAGTCATCTAAATTAGCAAAAGAAGCTAAATCTGATTAAAATAAGATAAATATAAAATGCACCAAATTATAAACTTTTCTTAGTTTTTAGCTGTTTTTAAGACCTTATGACTCGTCATTTTTAATGCAAAATAAAACACAAGCATTCTGGCTTTGGAGACAAGCATTCTCCTAACGATTATAGGTGAGGTTTTTCAAAATAAAAAGTAAACTTTGAAATTGCAAGACCTCCGAAATATCAATTTTATTAAATTTTCAAGGAAAAAGTCTGAAATTTAAAAAAAATCATTTAAACAAAAGGAACTGATTCGTTCACTGACAAATCCTCACCTATCTTTAGAGAGATTTATGAGTGACAGATGCTAAGACACATATCAAGTGTCTACTTGATCTTATAATATCATAGGGAGGAATATAATAACCTGCTATTTGGCTGTGAAAGACAGACTTTTGGTTGTCAAAAGATCTTTCCCTTTTTTAAGCGTTTGTTTAAAAAAAATAATATGTCAAAAAGATCACAAACTTAAAATTCTTTAGAAATCAAATTTTTTTTAAATAGAAAAATTCGACCAGCTGGTCACAAAATAAGCCAGATTCCATTTTCTTGTTTAGGAAATAAATAAGAACGTTCAATTTGGAAGAAGTAAACATATTACTTTTTTTGATAATCAATTTTCAAGCATCTTCAAAATGTCACTAGGCGTCCGTCAAGTTATCATAATGTAACCGAAACTATTCTCTATATGGGCCATTCACAGGCGCACTTCATGAAAGTTCAAGAACGTTTCTGGGGAACTCAAATTCTCGACACTTATCGACAGTTAACAACGATTTCTTGAATTACAAAAAAAAATACGCTTTTATAATTGAACTTTATCAAGACATATCAGACAATATTTTTAAACAGATATTGATTACAGAGCTGAAGCAAGAAGGGGATCGATTCCGAATAGCCGTAAGTATGCGCGGAGGTTTAAGATTGAGTAGCGAAATTATATGAAATTTAGAACTTAATAAAAAAAATAAGAAAGCCTTTTTGTTGAAGAAGATGAATTAAACTGTTTGATGTCATTTTAGTTCAAAAACTTGTTGCTGAGATTTTATATTTAAGGATAGAAAAAAGGTACTGTTATTTTAAATTATTTTGAATTAAAATCAAAATTACTGCATTTAAAAAATTCCTAACTTTTAATTTTTAAAATTTAAAAAAATCTTTTTCTTGAAAATGACAACTTGGTTGCGTGAATAAAATAATTTATCAGAAAAAAGAACTTTGTTTTTATAACTGTAATGCATCGATAGTAGTACTGGTACAAAATCGTATGAAATTGAACCACAAACTTTTTTAAAGCTTTAGAGTCCATCTATACACTTAGTACAAATTCGAAAACCCAGTTTTGTACAAAGATTTTTTTAATTTGCAAAAATTTATTGTTAACTTTCTTTTTTTTGAATAAATATTTTGATCATTACTTAGTGGATTAACTTTGAATCGATGGCCGCTTAAAAGATCAATCATTTATTTCGTCGACAATATGGTACCACGACCGGCGCTACGCGCTAATTTATATAATAAAAAAACCGCTCAAGATGAAGATTCATGTTTCTTTATCCAAACCAGATCTACATTTATTTCTTTATCATAAAAATAAGCGAAAAAAATATCTTCAATAAAATAGAAAAACTTAAAACTTTTTTTTGAACAATCATAAATCAATCATAATAAAAGGAACTGACCAAACTCTTTTTATCGTCTTTAATCGACACTCATTGCATACTTAAAATACTTAAAATCAAATTCATTGAAATACATAACATGCTTTTTATTTAATTATTCATTTAAATAAATTCAAAAATTAGAATCGAATTAAAAGAAAAAAGTAAAAATATAAAGAAGAAAAAGATAAGAAAAAGATAAGAAAAATTTTTTTTTTTAAATCAAAACAAACGAAATATTCCAAATATGGTTTAATATAAACATTAGCTTTGTGGTAAGTTAAGGCTACAAACAAGATTAAAAACACATTGTATTGTATACAATGAGGTTAGTTATTTCAAGATTTTTTAATTGAATCAATACTATTCTAAGAAATAAAATTTATTGCCTATTCAATAGAGAAAAGGTTTTTGATTTTTGTTAATGATTCTAAGATAGAAAGTAATCTAAAACATTTCGCCTCTGATGAATTCTAAATGAATAAAAATATTATGACTTAAATATTGAGATTAGTCTGATCTTATAAGATAACAAAAAAACCAATATCAGACTATTGCAGTCTAGAATTTTTTTAATGTAAAAATCTTCTCCAAATAGCTTTTTAAGACAGACAATTTTTATTCATAAGTTCATTTGAATTTTTTTTTTTGGTTGGTAAATTATTGATAATAGAAAAACGAGGCAAAAGGAGGGACAACTTAAATTTCAACAAAAAAAAAATATTTGTAACTCAAGGCAAATTAATATTTAAAATTATTTAAAATTCAAAAAATATAAAATTTAGCTTTAAATAAAAAGGTCTATTTAGCTCAAATTAGATAGTTTTTAAATGATATTTATCCAAATATTTAATTTTTTTTTCTTCAAAAAGACTTATTTTTAAAGGTTAAAAAGATTTAAATTTTTTTTTCTAATGGTCAATTTAATTTATTTTATGGCTTTATTTTTCATTTACTACCATTAAGGACTAATTGGTTCAAAAATAAATGATTTTTCTTTGAAAAAAAAATACAGGTAATTCTCTTTTTAAGTTAAACATAAGTTTTAATTTTTAAGAAAAACTGAATGGCTATCAGTTTGAAAGTTTAGCATTTAGGTAAGGTTCTCGTTATCTGGATTTAGGCCTCAAATTTAAATTTCCCGTCTAAGAAAACCATGAAAATTAGATTTTTGTATTTTTCGAGAAAAAAAATAAATTAGAACCACTCATGCCAAAGTTTAATCAAAAATGGCATGTTTTACCATATATTACAAAATCCAGATTCTAATCTACAAGTTAAAGAAAAAAAAAATTTATCGAGTGTCTTTTTCTAGCATATTTTTTAAGATTCCGAAACTAGGGAAGATTTTGAAAAAAAAAAATTTGGTAGTTAATTTTTGAAATTTTGCGTTTTTCCTAAATTTTCTGAGCAAAAACTGAGTAAATTTTAGTAAGAAAAATAAATTTATGATTTTATTATGCGAGTAATTCGAATTAAAAGTTTCAAAAACAAAAAATTAAATAAAAGCTTCACCAAATCATAAACATTAGTTCAAGTTTGAACCTTAATAACTCATGTCTATTCTGATAAAAATACTTCGAAAATATTTTCAAGCTTAATAGACTTAACCATGCTTTAAAAAATTAGGTTTTTTTTTGAAAAATTTGATTCATAATTACTAAAATATCGATTACTAAAGTTTCAGAAAAACTAAATTTTCATTGAAAATGATAAAAATAAAGTTTTTTTACAAAAATACCTCAAAATAAAATAGTTTTCTAAAAAATTCAGACCATCTTCGCTTTCATTATAAATTTAAATTTTTATTCAGAAAATTTTCAGAATCGAGCAGAGATAGGGACTACCAAAATTTTAGAAGACTCAAGTCTGAGTCTGAATCTTTCTTTTTGACTCGTACTCGAGTCTGAGTCCGAGTCTGTTTAAAAAGTGCGACTCAAGTCTTTAAGACTCGAGTCTCTAAAATTTTTTTGTTAAAAATGTAGAATGCTTTATTTTTGCTAGAATACTGGTCATTCACGAATTCCAAAAATGAACGATTTAAAAATGGTGATTAAAAAAAAAATTTTAAATTTTTTATTTACAAAAATAATCACATGAAGACTAACAAAAAATGAAAATGAACGTTCATGAACGATCATTTTTTGAATAAGTGAATGTAATTTGAAAAAATTAAAGACTCGGACTCAAGTCCTTAAGATGAGACTCGAGTCTCATTTCACGAATCCCTATCTCTGGAATCGAGGAATAAAATTTAAAGAATAATATTAATGCTTTGGGGCAGCTTATTATTTATTTTTAAAGATTTTTGTAAATTTTAAAGTGTATTTAATAATTCATATTTGATTGCATATTTATATTGTTTTTTGAACTTTTATTTCGGGAACCTTAGGAAAAAAAAATGTTTACTCTTTTCGCACGATTATCAATTGATGATCAGCATTGTTCAGTATTCTGTGACCAATAAAATAAGTGAGTAATTTATGGCAACATAGAAAGGAATATGGTCACTAAATGAATAAAAATCGGTACAAAAGTATTAAAATAGGTTACTAAATGATTGAAAGTGCTTAGGAATTAAAATATAATGATTGATAATTTTCGAGGTAATTTACCGTAAATCCTTGCTTAGAAGAATCACCCTAAACTCCTTTTTTTCAGACGAGCGGAAATCTGAAAATTTTAAATTTTGTTATTTATAAATAGACTCCACCAAACTCTATCAAGAATGTCATAATAAGATATTAAATTGATTTTTCTTGGGTTCGATTTTGTCTTTCAAAGAAGCGATTTTTAGTCGCTTATAAGCAAGGTTATATACGGTAATATTGAAGAGAATTTGTTAGTTAAAGTGTTCAATAAAATTCTTTGATATTAGATATTCGATAAGAAAAGATCCTACATATTTATAATTCATTTAGAAAAAGTTTGTAACATTAGTTATTAAGATAGCCACAAAATTATTGACAATGATCAAGAAATAATGTGATTGGTCGCATTATTTTAAATTAATTTTATTCATAGCGACATATTCCTTTATAACGGACAGAAGAATTTTATTAATTTATACCTAAAAAGGTGCAAGGATAAGATCAAAAATCAAAAATAAATAAATTAAATCCAAAATATTAGAAGATGGTTTATTTATTATTGCAGAGGTTTTTCAAAAATTTTCACATATAGTAATTCACATAATTTTAAAATATTTTATAAAAATTTCCTATCAATAATCTTAATGGTAACTTATGAAATAAAACCACAAGAAATGATTTTTTGTTTTTATATCTTGATAAATTTTAATTTTTACCTAAAATCGGCTCACTCTGACTAAGATTAAATAAATAACAAAAAGGTAAAAATTCACTAGAATTATATTTTAGGGGTATAAAACATAGTTATAAATAATTTTAAAAAGTTGTAAAAAAACGAAATTTTAAAAGCTACTTCATTTTGGACAGAATTTTGATTAGTACAATAAAAATAAAATCTTATAAATAATCTGCATCGAATCAGATGCTTTTAATATTTGACAACTAAATTTTGAGGTATCCAAGGTAAATATTTATATTTTTTTTGTTCATGCAAGTTTCCTTTTTTTTTCAAATTTAATTTAGTAAAATTAATAAATCCATGAAGCGAAATTTAATCTAAAAATATTCAATCAAAACAAAAATCACTAAATCTGATTCATTTTGCTCAATAACACGCCTCGATTTAAATGAAAAATATTTTTTTCAATTTTTTTTAGGGATTTTCACAAGTGATAAGGAAAAGGGTGATTTCGAGGAATTTGATAAAAATTTTCATCTAATCAAAACCGGAAATAAAAATTTTGCAGTTGTTTTTTTTTGTATGATTATTGATTTTTTATTTTTCGATTAAAAACAGGATAAGTTTAGGAATGATTGTTCCCCCTTAATATCAAAAAAAATCCTAAAAATTATAATTTAAAAAATATCTAAACACAAATTGTCTATTTCTCTTCAATATCCACTTATTTTATGTGTTTTTATTCTATTAGCTTTCTTTCACACTCGATTAAATCTTCGGGCTCTGAAAAGCATGATGAAAAAATAAAAACTAGAAAATAAAATCGCTGAAATAATTTATTCATAAAAAAAAGAGAAAATATTAAAAATAATTTCAGATTTTTTATCTCTGTATAAATTTTCGTTTGAAATAAAAATTTTTTTGTAGCTAACTAAGCCTAAGGTTTTTCGAATGGATTTTGTTTATGTTTTGAAGATTTTGTTTTGAGGTTTTTTTCAAGCTGCATAATTGATTTTTAGTTTGTTATTGTTGTTGTTATTTAAGTCATCAAATTTCATCACTATTGTTTGTATACAAATAAAAACTTTATATTTTCGATCCTTTCTACTAAAGTTCTAGTTTATCTCCTATTTAAATCAGAGGATTAAAGTGTCTTAAATTTATTATTAGCGTATGTTATTCTTTATCAAAATTGTAAAGTTTCAAATTAAATAAAGTCTCTATTATTTTATTGTTTAAAAATTACTTCCTCTTTTTAGATTTCCCTGGAAAGTATTTCATAATGATATCTAAATCTGAAAAAAAAAGACATCTCAGTCAGTGGCGTAGCGCCCATACGGCAAACAAGGGCTTGAGCCCCCCATCTGAAAAAATGGGAAGGCTCAGACCACCCAAAAAAATTCTAATTTCAATAAAATGTTTTTATTTTAATAGATTTTTTTTGGAAAAAGTAGGAATTTCTTAAAATTTATAGTTAATTTCGTGTTATTTATATGAAAAAAATTAAAAACACATTTCTTTATAAAAGGAAAGTCTAATTATCAAAATCTATTCCTTTTTTTTAATCTTTTTAATTTCAATCTAAAATTTTAGTAAACGTTAAACAAGATAATTCAATTCGAGTGTAATGTAACTTAAATTCAACAAAAAAAAAAAACCTTTAAAAAAATGAAGGAAAAAAATATGATCGAAAACGAACCTTACAGAACTCGATACTTAAAAATCGGTATTAAATTTTGAAAATTAATAAAATTTGAAATTTTACGTAATTAAAAATCCAACCGATACTGTTCGACATTTTTTCATTATCTGTTCTATATTTTTCCAATCTTTTTCTCTTTGCCTTTATTTTCTAGTACCGAATTTAGTCCCATGTCCCCCCCCCCATCCAAGAACCTCTAGCTACGCCACTGATCTCAGTATTCTCTACAATCATTTATATTTTAAGTTAAAAATATAGAATTGGAGAACAAATGTACCGTAAACTTTTGCATACTAGTCTCAGAGTTTAGCTCAAATTATGGATTAAATCTATATGGAAAAATTCTTATAGAAATCATTTTATAACAATTATTATTTAAGATGTGTCAATTTTAATCTTTTATTATACTTTTCCATTAGAGCTGATCTTAAAATTGAGTAGTTTAAAAAAAAATTGAATTAACCTTAAGGCTTAACCATCTTTTTTCTATATTTTATCAAATTTTAAAATAACTCAAAACACAAAGTGAAAAGATATATAAAAAGGTTCAATTTGACACATCGTCAATAAAAAAATAAAATATATGTCATTAAATGGTATCGATGGAAAGTTTTCCATATATATTTAATCCAAAACTTGCGTGATGATTAAATTTCAAAATTTAACAAGAAAATGAATTGTAAAGAAATTCAAAATTAAGCATTAAAAGGACAAAAAATAAGCCACACTTAAAATGGCTGATTTATTTCTTATTTTTTGGCTTAAAAAAAATTTTGTCAATGGATCTTTCTTCTAGAAAATCTTTAATCATTTAACTTTTTAAGCTAAATTGTACAACTCTTTTGAAGCCATCCTGAAAACTCTTATTTATATTGAGAGTTTTTAAAATTTCATATTTTTTTTGAAACTGAAATATCTTTTAAACTCAAAAAAAATTTACTGAGCGAACATTTATGTTAAAAAGTTTCACTATTTTGGGTAAAAGAGATTATTTGTGGGTAAGAGTTTTTTAATTGTAGTTCCGATTATCTCTAAAAATTATTTAAAATTACATTTGGACATTTCCAAATTAATGATTACATTTTTAAAAAAGTTTATACAATATTGGTCATTCACAACTTCCATTTGTGAACTATCACAAATGGAAATTGTGAAAGACCAAAGTTGAATGTATAGCCTAAAATAAGAATACCGTATTACCTTGTTTATAAGCGCCCCCTTAAACCCCCCTTTTTTTTAGAAGAAGGGAAAGCATATAAAATTTAATTTTGTTATAACTAAATAGATGGACACTAAAGTATATCGGATAAGTCAAATCAAAAGACCAAATTCATTTTTCTTTAGTATGATTTAACCCTTCAAAAGAGCGATTTTTAGTCTCCTATAAGCAAGGTTTTACGGCACTAATTTATTTTAATCTAATAATTTTTAATAGTAATTAATTTTCGTGTAATGATGTCCCGATATTTAAATGATCTAAAAAATTCAAATACAGATAAATTAATCTGTATTGTAATTTTGTAGCTATTTCAAACTTTGGAATACAGAATTTTTAATTTTTTTCTAATACAAATTAATATAAAGTTTAATGATATAAATTTATAATTTCTAAACTCTTTTTTAGAAAAAAGAAATTAAATTGATTTTAAATAGAAATCCCTATGAATTATGAGCACATATAGGGCAGTCAAATGTGTTGTTGTTGGGGATGGGTAGCTATCTTTTTTAAATAAGAATGTAAAAATATCAGAATGAAATTTTTAATTTTAAAGTGCGGTAGGAAAAACGTGTCTGTTGATGAGTTACACATCAAATGCCTTTCCAGGCGAATATATTCCAACAGTTTTTGACAATTATTCAGCTAATATAATGATTGACAATGAAGCAGTAAATATAGGTCTTTGGGATACTGCTGGTCAGGAAGATTACGACAGGCTAAGGCCTCTATCTTATCCTCAGACCGATGTTTTTTTAATTTGTTTTTCAATAGTTAATCCATCTTCGTTTGAAAATGTCAAAACAAAATGGAATAATGAAGTTAAATTTTATTGCCCAGATACACCCGTTATTTTAGTCGGTACAAAATGTGATCTTAGAGATGACATTCATACTCTCGAACGACTTAGGGTAATAAAATAAAGAAAACTATTAAATTTTGTATATATTAATTTTTTATGCTAAGGCTAGACATATGATGCCAATAAGTCCTCAAAAAGCAACACAACTGGCCGAGGAAATTGGGGCTTTACAATATATTGAATGTTCGGCGTTGACTCAAAAAAACTTAAGTAAAGTTTTCGAAATAGCAATTCGAGCAGGTCTTGGTAAATACAAGAATGTTAAAAAACGAGGAAAATATAATAAATGTATTATATCTTAGTAATATTTCAAAAAATAATCAAAAAGATGTAAATTTATAGATTTTTTTTTGTTCAGACGGGTTCTAGTCGCAAGCGTTAAACTATCAGGTTATATTTTTTAATATTTTATGGCATACGTAATTAAGAATTTTTTTTGTTAGATTTATGCTGTTTTTAAATTTCAATTATCTTGTAAATAAAATATTTAAAATCAAATAATTTTTTCATTCATTGATTTTTTCTTTACGATCGAATGTACCTACTCGATTTTTTTTGTTTTTATTAAATACTAAAAGTCAAAATATGATAAGGAATCTGAAGAAAAAGTTATTTTTTCAAAATTCCAAAAATTTACCGAGATTTGATAGCTGTATTTTAAAATCTTAAGGAATTCTCATTTATTGAAGAACGAATTTCAAATTCGTGTTCTTCACCCTCAATATAGTTCGAAAATTTTTTTTTGTTTGAAAATTTATTAAATTTAAAAAAAATTTTTTTGAACGTTTTTTCCAAAAATAAAAATTATTTAAATTTTTTATTAAGGGCTCAATTCTTTTCGATTTAAATGATTTTTCTTAATCGATTTCTCATTCAAAACTGAAAAAAGTTAGAGCAGCCGATTTTGGTTTTTAAATTTTCAAAAAATTTAAATAAAAATGAACATCTTTTAAAAAATATCCTTTTAATTGAATTTAATCATCGAAAAAAAATAATTATCGTAATAAAACTAAATTTTTGAAAAGAATAAATAAGAATTCAATAAGATTTTAAAATACAGCTATCATATCTCGGTGAATTTTGAAAAAAAAAGTATTTTTTCGGATTTCTTATCATATTTTGACACTAAGTAATTTAAAAAATAATTCGAATAGGTACATTTTGACTTAACTGCAGTATAAAAATCTCAAATAGTAAAATAATTAAAAAAGACTTCCTCAAAAGCAATTTGCTTTTATCTTTTTTGTTTTTTATCAAATTTTACGCGGAAGTTAGACTGCAATAAATATTACCAACGTAGCACCCATTTTAAACGATATAAGTTTCCTATACTTCGATGGTCGATAAGCTTGTCGAATTACTATGAAATTTAACGAATTTTAATGGAAAATGTAATTTTATATATTAGAAAATAAGCTAAATTTTTTCATTTCGAAAAAGTCGTGCACAACCAACCTTTTAGAATTTTTTGGTTTCTATTGAAATGGATCAACGAAATTTTGTAGAATCTAGAACAAAATTTGGAATTTTTTAACTTTCTGTGACGTTACAAATATACAAAGAAAAGCACATTTATCGATTGTTCTTACTCTTAAAAATAATTAAAAAAATTCTCGAAAATTTCCAAAAAAAAAATTAAAACTGTTTTTTTTTGTAATTTCAAATTTCTCAAATTTAATTTGATAAATTCGATTTTGTTAGTAGATTGGTATAAAAGTTCTAGTTTACTTTAGATTTTGCAAATAAAATATGTTTTTATAGTGTTTGAAAAAAAAAATTTGAGTTAAGATAATGAAAAATAAAAATTGAAATTTTTAATTTTTTTGGTTGATATAATTTAATTAGTTACACCCTTAAATTTTTACCGCTTTCAGTGACGATATCCGATAAATGAAATTCTTAAAAATTTTAAGCATAAATTTAATTTTCATATTTAAGAGAAAGATCTTCAAAAATAAGCATATAGTTTTTATGATATCTTGAAAAAAAAAATTAATTTTTTGAATTTACGTATTCAAGTGTCAAAAAAAATAATTACGGTAATTATGTTCTTTATTTTTGTTTAAATTAAATCGCTTTTAATTTATATCTAAAATGTAAATTTAAAATGATCTGACAAAAAGAAATTTAATAATTTAGATTTTTGTGAGGTATAAGACGTGGTAATAGCAATAACCGAGAGCCGTTGAACAAAAAACCTACGAATTTTATTTAATTAGAAACTTAATAGTTGAGCGAATGACCCAGGTTTCAGCCCTTTCTTCTTACTCTTTGCCGTTTAATAATGCGCTGAAATATGTGACCTTAACATATTCTTAACATAACATCGTACCTTACCCTACCATTTGACAGTACTATACCGTATAGGTTAATTTTTCTTTGAGTTACTGAATTAACTGTATTTTTAGAAAAAACTAAAATAATTTTTATATTCATGCTGCTATAATCCGTTCGAATCAGTAAGCTCAGAT
This sequence comes from Brachionus calyciflorus, assembly GCA_002922825.1. Taxonomy (NCBI): domain Eukaryota; kingdom Metazoa; phylum Rotifera; class Eurotatoria; order Ploima; family Brachionidae; genus Brachionus; species Brachionus calyciflorus. The sequence continues at coordinate 3,050,280 of NTPY01000635.1, read as the reverse complement.
AATACATTAATGTATGATTCGATACGTTGTCGTTCGGCTACAACGCAAATTCGATAAAGGTTCCGGTACACTAAGCTTCGCTTCAAGATCGCTTTTAGTTGGAATGAAAAGTACCAATGAAAATAGAGAAAATAAATTAATTCCTGCCATTTTGTAAACTATTATATTTAGTAAATATAGTTATAGGATTAAAATTAAAATCTGTCCAGAAAAAAAATTCGAAAAGACGGAAGTTTTAAATAATTTTCAAATTTTTTCAAGTTTTATTATGAAAAATAAGGAGGTTTTTTTTTATTGGAAAAATAATTTCATAATATCGCTTTTTTTTATTTCCTTAAATAAAAGCTTAAAATTTGAATTTTCATTTACATTTAGTTTTTTTTTCAAATTGGATTTTAAGTATTCTAAAAAAAAGATAGTTCTATTCATGATATGGGTTATAAAAATAATTGTGAAATGAAAGATTTTATGCTGAAAAGTTAGTTTTTAAAGCTTCTTTTATTCATTATTCTGAAAAGAATTTTTTTAGACTCCAGTTCAAAATACGTAACTTTTATTTCTATAATGACTTATACAATTTTTAAAACATTCAAAAGAATTTTTTCAAAATTTAAATTTCTTTTGAAAGAATCGAATGCATGAGATTAAGTATTTTGAATGTTTTAAAAATAACAATTTTCAAAAGAAAAGCTAAGATTTCTGTTGAAACTATTTTCAAAATGCTCTTAATTAATTTTGAATAATGAGCACACTTGTATCAAATGTAAAAAATTTCACCAAACTAATCTTATTAAAAGAAATTTAATAGCTTTTCAACAAGATTATTTTCATTATATTCCTTCTTTACCGAAAGTCTTATATTTTTATTTTTTTAAATCTATTCTAAAAATTTTTGTTTTTAACAGACACTTTGTATGTAAAAAAAAATCTTAAATCTTATTTGGATAATAAAGACAACCAAAAATGAAGCATTTATGTTTAGAAAATGTGAAATTAATTTTTTTTTTGAATTTTTATTATATCCCTATATCCCTAAATTTGATGACAATCAAGATAGAAATGTCTTAATTAAAAATTAAAAATAGATTCATTCTTATAAAATTTAACATTTGGGACTTTCAATGCTAAAATTCAAGTCAAGTTCAAGTCTAATATAGTCACAAAATAGAGTTCTAATTTTAGATTTTGTTTTCACTAAAACAGATCATAGAGAAAATAACAAATTTTTATTTTAAGTCGATTTTATAGTTAAAATCTTTTCTGTAAATGTCTATGCTTATTTTGAATGCTAATTTTAAGGCTCTTGCTAAAGATTTGATTGTTATTAGATAATAAATATTTAGATGTTATTAAAAACACCTACCAATATATTATTTTATGATTATTGTCATCAAAATCATGATAATAAAGATAGAATTTTAAAAAATGAACGTAAGGTTTAAAAAAAAAATTAACTATTAACTAAGCTGCTATCGTCTATATTTGTGTTTAAACACTCATAAAAGGAAGTAATTAATTTTTTGTCGAAACATATTATTTAAGTCTCTTTTTAAAAGCTTTTAATTTTGAACCTTTTTTTCTAAATAATTGATACTTTAAGGTTTAACTCTGATAATAAACCAAAAGTAATTAATATTTAGATGTTTTTAAAATTAATAAAAACCTTGTGCTTATAATATTTTACTTATAGTAAAATTGGTGTAATCATCGATATTTTTTTAAACGAAAATTTTGATTTCGAACCATTGTACATTACCATTGTATAAGATTTTGTATTCTTTTTTTGAAAGCAAATTGTGACGGTATAAATCATTTTTGTATTCCACTTTTAATATCCACTTTTCTATATCTGGATCCTTGAAGCGCACTCCCATATTCATTATCTTTCTATAATTATTCATAATAAAAATAGGTGCATTTTTTCGTGCATTTTTTCTTTTAGAATCGGTTGACTTAAGAATTGTGGGTTGTTAACCGGAGTCGAATGTCAATCCAAATAACGGCCGTCAACCCCGGTTTAACAACCCTGATAAATTATGTTTAATTAGTTCTAATAAATAATAACAGAATCCCCAAGGTCACAAAACCACAAGATCACAGAGCCACCAGATAGAGAGGTAAAAAAGAATTTTTTTTTTTTAAATTTCTTGAAAAAACCTAAATGCTCGCAATAGCTTATTTATGCTAGATTTTATGAAAGAAATAAAATACCGAAATACCAACAATAGCCTGTTTTTTTATAATTTTTGAGTATACATGTAAAAGCATTCTTAGCTAATTTTATTCAATTTTTAATTCTTTATCTAAATATGGACTTCTTTTTTCATGACGTTTAGCAAAAAATAATCTGGAATAAAATTTATATGAAAGCTTTTCTAATTATGGTTTCTGCGAGAAAAAAAAATGAGGAATTACGGTAAATTTGAGAAAATTTTAGAATTTAAAAGTGGTTTTCCTAAAAAAATATTTTATTATGAAAATTTTAAAAATTTGACTTAATTTAAAATCATTCGAATTACTTTTGAAAGGTAAGAAATGTAACTTTTCCATAAAATACTCTCTCTATTTATAAAAATATTTAATCTTAGAGTTGGCGCAACTCTAAAATCGACTAATTATTTTTGGACTTTTCTTATGATAAACATGTTTCCTTTTTAAAAAGAAAATTTTTTGTTGAAAAATTATGTTAAAAATTATTTCTCTAAATCTTTAAATTCGATTTTAAAGTTTATCGCATTCATCCGAATATTTTGTAATTTCAGAAAATCATACATATATATATAGATATATCCAACTAATTTTTTTTACAGCTTTGAAAAAAAATAATTTTTGACCAAAATATTTGATTTTTTCGATTTTTTTTTGGTTTTACAGTTTATTTTTGATATAACTCTTGCAAATTAAGACCGATCGGACTGAAATAAAAAAAAATCAAATTCGCTATAATTTTTTCTATAAAATGTTCTTTTCCGATTTTTGATTTATAACTATGTTTTTTTTTTATATAATAACATGTAAAATAATGCATAAAAAATGATAAAAAAAAATGTTGAAAATAATAAAATTTAATTTTTTTAAATATTTGTATTAAATTTTGCCTACATTGTTTAATGTAATAGGTTCTGATATCATAATTTAGTTTGATTTGATGAAAGAAAAGTAAGAAGCAAAGTATTGTTTATTATGGGTCAAGGTCTTAATTTAATTTCAGAACATGCTGATCATAAATCTAATTATTATTTATTTGCAAAAAAACGTGAAATCATCTCTTATCACCCTACTTTTTGTGAAAGATCACATTTAGAAATTCTAGGTGAAAAGGATAATGTAAATTAAATCAAATTGAAAGTGTATGGTGTTTTAAAAGAACTATGTTTGAAAAAGAAGAGATAGAAAAATATGATAATTTTGATAGAGGAAGGGATAAAAAGTTTAAAGAATCATATGTTAATTCCAAACTTTTGCATCGGTTTAGGCAAGCATAGCATGTGTATAAGTCTGGAAAACTATATGCCGATGTTATCAAACTTATTTATGGTACCAGAACCCATTAAATTACACAACAAAGGAAAATATTTTTATTCATAACATTTTTTTTAATCATTTTTTATGCATTATTTTACATGTTATTAAAAAAATTCAAGAAAAACTTCAAACTGCGATCAACGATATCTTACTTTTTTGTAATAAAAAAGGTCTAATCATAAATAAAAATAAAACGACTCAAATAACCTTTTGCACTGCCGGTTTTAGGAAAAACTATAAAAAAAAATATGGTCTAGATCTGAAAATAAATTTTCAAAAAATTCCAATTGACCCTTTTCCCGTTTTCTTAGGAATTAAATTAGACCCAAAACTTAGTTACGACTACCACCTCAAACTTGTTGAGCAAAAAATAGCAATTAAAACCAAAAAAATATCAAAAATTAAACGAATAAATCTCAAAAACAGCACAAAAGTTAGACTAACTATATTTAAATCAATGATCCGTTCAATCTTTGATTATTGTATCGTTATTTATCACGTAGCATCGCAAAAATTTAAAAAAAACTTGCAAAAACTTCAAAATAAAATCCTACGTAACATCAAATCCTTCCCATTTAAATCTTCGACGTCTTATATCCATCAAAATCTTAACGTTCAAATAATAGAGGATAGAATGAACCATCTTTTCTACAAATATATCACGCAAAAAAATAAAGAAGACAAAACTATTAAAGATCTAATAGAATACACAGCCTCAATTGACGACGAGCATACTCAAAACCGCCTATACTCACCATTTGACTGTTTTCTCAAACTTTACCGTGAAGGTGCGAAGAAACAAAACACATAGCCTGTGTATATCTGTAAATAAATATGAAATAACTAAATAACTCAACTAATGAACTTAACCTAATAATACAATTTTTATTTCTTTTTTACTTTTTTTTACTTATTTTTTCTTAATAATTGTAAATTTTGTATATTAAGCCTAAAAGCATGAAGGCTGAAAAGAGGGTTCCAACCGCTCGGATAAGCCTATGGAGGTTGCTCCTCCAGAATTATATTTTAAATAAAATAAAAAAATATTAAAAAAAACAAAGTTATAAATCAAAAATCGGAAAGGAACATTTTATAGAAAAAATAAATCAGAGGTTTCTGATACAACGGAGGTTTTTGAATTCTGATGACAACTAACGAAAAAAAATTTCTTTTATTTTTATCACCCTGTCGTTAAACTCTAATATACTTTAACGACATGTCGTTAAAATCGAGAAATTACGTTATTAATTTTAATTAAATATTAATTTTATTCCTTTAGAGATGAGTATTTATTATTTATTCATCAATTAGAATTAGCCGATTATTGATCATTTAAAGCTAAAACAAATTTTATTAATACAGCTTTGTACCCGAGCTTTTTTTTTACTGAAGTACTAAAATTTTATACATTTGGGTAAAATATTTGAACTAAATTTTAAAATCAAATGATGTATTTGCCTTTTTTATCAACAACGGTAGCAGCGTAGTTTTTTCTACCTGTAACACCTTTGAGAAGGTAATTCAGGTTTATAACAAAGAAAAAGTTACTATCTTAGAACTCATCAAATTAACGAGTTTTTTCTTCATGTTATCAAAATCTTGGACTCAATCTAACGCTAAATAGAGAAGAAAACTGTGGACGACAGAATTTTTGCAGGCGAAACTATAGGGGGTTTTCTTCAAAAATCCCCAATTATCCCGAATTTGATTTTTTTTATTTCAGTCCGATCGGACTTTATTTACCTGACTTTTATCAAAAAAATCGAAAAACGCAAATATTTCGGTCAGAATTATTTTTTTTACAAAAATTTAAAAAAAATGGTTTAATAATATTAATATCTATTTTATGTATGATTTTCATAAATTTATTTTCACTGCGTCAACTCTATTTTTCTTATTTGCTCATTTTTCATTAATTTATCAAAATTTAAAAACAATATTAATTAGATTAGAAAAAAAATTTTTAAAAGCGCTTCGAAAACTAGCCAATATTTCGATCAAAAATAATCAAACGTCAGAATGGACTTTCTAAAATAGATAAAAATATTGAATTTAAATTTATGTTTAAATAATGATAAACGAAATAACCTATTATTTGAATGGAGAACAAAGTACCAGTAGAGACTACCCTATCATTCAAAAAAACCGTCTCTGGTATCAAATAGTCTTTTTCATGGTGATTATATTTACTATCGTTGGAAATTTAATGGTTGTTTTAGCTGTATTAAAAAATAAAAATTTAAAAAATACGACAAATTTTTTTTTGATGTCGCTAGCTATTGCAGATATGTTTGTGGCTATAGTTGTAATGCCGTTAGGCCTATGGTATGAAATAGTCAATTACTTTCCGTTTAATAAACATATTTGCATAATTTGGGTATAGTAATATTTACGTTTATTTTAAAGCTAATTTTAATTCTTAAGTCAAATTTTGAATAGTAAAAAATTTCTAAGAATTATACAAAAAATGTTTTTTTTATTTTGGACCGTACCAAAGCGTGGCCGTCCCGTACCCGAACCTTATTCCGAACTTCTAACCGTACTCCGTGCCGTACATCGCACCGAACTTCATACTTAAAAATCCGTGGAAAAAAAAGATTCTCGAAATAAATTATAAAGAAAAAAAGGTGAAAATAAAATTTTGGCCTTTATCAATTTAATAATTTATTTTTTGGTAAAAGTCAAATTTTATCCGAAAAATTTGAACCGTTCAATTTTATGAATTTTCAAAAAAGGAAAAATTTTAAAGTAAATTTTAAGACCAAAAAATTTTTTTAATGGCCATCTGGACTCATATCGGTTAGTGTAACTTTACTACTTTATCTTTAGTTTAACCTTTTAAAATTTTTAAAAATTATTCTAAATTATTAACTAAATTTTTTTCGATATAAAAATTTACTTTAAAGTTTTTACTTTACTTAAAAGTTGAAAAAAACATTCACAAAATTGAATAGCCCAAATTTTTCGGATAAAATTTGCCTTTTTCCGAAAATGAAATTATGAAATTGATAATGGTCAAAATTTTATTTTCACCCTTTTTTCACGGATTTTTAAGTATGGAGTGCGGTTCTGGTACGCTTTGGTACGAATTCGGTTCGCCATTTTTTTATTAGCTGTATTAGAGTACTGTATTAGCTGTATTAGAGACTGTAGTAATGCGCACAATATTTAGCAGAATTTTCTTTAGATTAGAATTACATAAATTTCTCAACTAAAGCAATTAAACTGTTATATACGAAAATTTAGTTTTTTTTAAAGGGTCATGATCCTTTAAACTGTTAAAAAGAATATTCTGAACGCATATTTTTAATTTGATTATTATTATATTTTTATTATATTTTTATATCATTATATCATTATATTTTTAAATTGAGCCCAAAAAAGTTATATTTTTTTTCCAAAAATTGATCTTCATGCTTTCTGTTAGACAAAATTAAAGATTTAAGAGACCTTTGTTGACGTTTTTCTTAAACTAGATTAAATCTAAGTTTATCTATCAACTTGATAGATTAATTTTTTTAAATATTTAATTTGCGCCTTCAATTTTACCATCGCCTGTTCATAATCTAGTCAAAGGATTTTATTTTTTGGAAAACATCATAATTGTGAATTTTAAATTTAAAAACTAAATTTTCTTTTTAATTCGAAGGTCAGCTCAGATATATTTTTATGTACTTGCTCAATATGGCATATGTGTATTATGTCAATGGATAGATTTTTTACCATACGATTTCCATTAAAGCATGGTCGAAACAAAACTCGTAAATTAATGATCACCAAGATTTTTTTAGTGTGGTTAATTTCATTTTTAATAGCAAGTCCTTTAATAATACTCGGCTATAATGACTCAAAGAGCTTATATTCAAACCAAAACTGTACATTGAAAAACTCAAATTTTAAGCTATATGGTAGTATTTTTGCATTTTGCATTCCTTTCATAATTATAGCTGTTACTTATTTGTGCACTATAGTTTCTCTTAAAAAAATAATAAAGCATAAAGAAATGTACATCCATGCGACTAAAAGAGACAATAAATCTCCAATTATTCCTAATAGTTTTTTGAACAGCGAGAATAGAAGTTCTTTCACCAGTTCTTTGAAAAATTGTGAAGTGAAGAGAAAGACTTCGTTTAATTTAGTTCGTTCACCAAACAGTAGTTATGAGAACAAACATCAAAATGATGAATATTTTAATATAGTTAATTATCAAGACTCTTTTTTGAAACCACCTCAGTTAAAATATCAAAATAAAAATACATTTTTTAGATCAAATAAATTAATCAGGTCTACTTCGGATGGGAATTTGTGTAAATTTAAAAATTCAAAAAAATTTTGCTCTGCATCCAATTTGCAAAAATTCAATGACTCAAGAAAAAATGAAATCACCGGAAAAGAAATCAATTTTAGAAATTTAAAAAATGCGATTAAAGGAATTGAAAATGAAATGGAAAAAATGCTTAACAACGTTTCGATTCAACCATCTTCAACTACTATCCAGAAAGATCTGAAAATTACTGATGATTTTCAAGTGAGAAAAAATTCCGTTTTATCATTTAATTCGAATAGTTTTTATGAGAAACGCCACTCAATTTTTATACCAGATAATCAAAATAGAAAATTGAGTTATCTTTGTATCTTAAATCAAGCACTTGGGAATACTCCTAAAAGGAAGAAGTCAACTTTACCAAGTGCTGATGTTACGCTCAGAAGTAATAGTCTGATATCTGATTCTCAAAGTTTAAAATATGCCAATCAAATGAAAGTTTCCAATAGACAAAATAATGAAGGCAAAGCACTTAAGGTTTTAATGATAATATTTTTTATGTTTGTTTTATTTTGGGCGCCATTTTTTCTTGTAAATATTTTATCTGCCTTATGTGATGAAAATTGTAGCTTTTTTCAAAATGATATTCTTATTTTGAGCATAACATGGTTGGGTTATAGTTCATCTATGATAAATCCAATTATTTACACAATGTTTAATAAGAGTTTTCGAAAAGCTTTCATTAATTTGTTAAAGTGTCAAACTAAAAAGTACAATGAGTTTAAAAAACGAAGGTATATAATTCATAAGAAATTTCAAAACGATGCAACCAGAAATTTTAGAATGCTTGTTTAAATTTCTAAACTTCTAATTTTTTTGAATAAAAGATTGAAAGCTTTTATAATTTTTTTAATTTTATTTACAACATTAATCGAGTCTTATCAATTTCATGGTCTGTAGATCATAATTTTTATATTAAAAAAATTTTTTGTAATCATTCTATTTAAAAATTTAGTATGTGAGGAAAAAAAGGATTTTTAATTTTTTTTAAAATTTTTTAAAATAAATCCTTGAGATAAAATTTCAAAGAAAAATTATTATGAGAAGCATAAGTTTTTTACTTCTTATTAACATATTTTGAATAAAGAATCATTCGAGCTTTCAACTCAGCTCAGTGGGTTTAAATCTCAACTGGATGTCAAAAAGAAGGCAAAGTAAAATTTTTGCCTGTTCATCAAATAAATTTACCTTAAAGTCTCAAGCAGACCTCAAGTAAAGCTTAAAAATCAAAACCCTAAAAGTATATACAGCACTTGCTTCGAAAAAAAGGCGTGAGCGTTACCTTTTAATTATTAATTTCTGCATGTTTAAGTTTTATGAAGAAAATAAGTTTTCTTTTTTGCTGAAAAAAAGTGAAAAAAATATATCACAAATATTGTAAAAATTGGCCTTAAAAAATTAAATTTCGATCACGGTAACGCTCACCACTTTTTTTCAAAGCAAGTGCTGTATCAATTATTCAAAATTTTAATTTTAAAAATATTGAAACAATTTTTATAAGATGCTTAATTTTAAATTATATTGCTATAAATATAACTATACAAACGAACTGTTGACTTGCTAGATAATTCTACTTTTCAAATCTTTATGGATCCCAAGAGCCCATTAAACTTCATGTAAACAGTAAGTATTACTCCAGGGAGTTTAGATTTTTGATCAAATAATCAACAAATACCTTCCCCTTCATTCAATGATCATTTTAAAGACGCGGTAACTGCTTTTTTTCACCACAATAGTTTTACGCACGGCTACTAAAAATATTATAAATAATAACAAATATTTTGATTTAGTTTAATTTTTCTAATTGAAAAACAGAATTATATTAAAGAAAAAATTGTAGATTTCAAGTAACTAATTTAAATTTTATTTGAAATTAATCAATATTAAAAAATTTTTTTTTTAAGAAACCTTTGTTACTTTTTCCCAAGAAATTACAGAAAATCTAAACCCTTTCATACTGTCTTAAAATAAACATTAAACCAAAATGGTTCAAGCATTTGAAGACGAATGAAAAAGAATTCATTGGTATTTTGTTGTAAAAAAAAAACATGTCGCTTCATGCCAAATTTACTAGCAATTTTAATACTATCACAAAAGACAAATTGAAATTCTATTTGCTTATTTGTTGCTTTTTAAAATTAAAATTCTTTCCATATTTAAAACATTTCTTGAATAAAAATGAGCAAAACTTTTTGTCAAAAATTTATTAAAATTTTTTTTTTCAAATCTTTCAAACTCAAGGATCAATTAATTATTTTTTTTTGCTCCTAATACCAATTAATAAGATCCTTTAACGAATTATGAAATTTTTATTTTAAAAAATCTGACAATAAAATAATCAGGTAGACTTAAAAACTTAACAATTATTTTTAATTTTGATTGAATTTTATTTATTAAGAAATTTGAATAAAATGGGAAAAATGGGTTCGATTTTAGGTTCAACTAAAAACGAAGACACAATCTTATCAGTATTTTAAAAAAGATTAATCTTAAAAAAGATGATTGTATTAAAATATTTAAATTTAATAGAAATGTCCAGAATGTTCAATGCATCTAGTTAAAATAAATCATTTTCTTCGCTGCTCAAAATGTTTTTTTGCTGTAGCTGAAAAAGTAATTTAACAAAAAAAAACCCCTAATTTTCGACTCTTGCTTTGATTTTCTTTTTAGAATTACTTTGAAAACAAGGAAAAAGACAAAAAAAATGAAGAAATAAAAGTCCCGATTGACACCAGTGAAAAGAAATATAATTTGAGAAATCCTGATCTTTCAAAAAAAAGATCTGAACCAGAAGGTAATAAATAAAAAATTGAATTAGATAAATTCAAATTTAAAAATATAATAATACTTTTTTTTAAGTGATTGATTTAATCGATAGCGATGATGAAGTTCAAATAGAACCTACAAAACCAGATGCGCCAGCTAGTGAAAAATCAAATTTAAAAGCACCCGTTACAGAGGGTAAAATAGAATATTTACACAAAGAATGGTTAATTCAACAAAGTGATACAGAGAGTTTAGAAAAAATGCTACGTAGAGAATTCAAAGAAACCGATTCTAAAAATTTACTTTGTTCCGAGTATCCTTTTACATCAAGAATCAGCTACATGCGACTTGGTGGTTATAAAAATAGGGAACAACCTAATCAGACACCTCATGAAGTTCAATTTAGTGAAAAAGATGGGATTTTACTAAAATTAGTAGGTAAGAGCAAAAAATTTTAGTATATTCTTAAAAAAATGTCTAATTTTTAAATATTTCCAAAGATAATGATAGCCAAATAAATATTGTTGTGGGCGCAAATGATTTAATTTATTGCGCTTGTATTTTTTATGAGCCACTTTATTGCTTGCTTATTCATATAAAAAAGGAAATCGCTGATTTATATCTAAAAAGTCTCAAAGAAATGCCTAATTTTGAGAATCAGAATAGCATAGGAGGTATGTAGAATTAATAAAAAATTCAATTAATTTTTTTGTAAAGTCATTGTATTCTTTAAGATATAGCGACGACTCGTTTGATTCTAATTTTGGACATGAAAAAAGAAGACTTAAAAGATTTTAGTAATTTTGTATTAAGTTATTTTTCTTCGATACCACCCATAAATCATGTAAGTTTTCATTTTTTAAAAGATAAAAATTAAGATTAATGTTTTTTTTTTAAATTACTAGAATCGTTTGAATTTTATAAAACTGCCTAAAGCAAAAGAACTCTTGTACAACTCATTTAAATCTTCAAATGAAAAACCTGAAGATATCGCTAAATTCATAAAAGATTTCCAACCCTCCAATACCAGAGTGTAAATATAAATTTTTATATCAATTGTGGGGAAACATAAAGCATTTTTCAATTTGATTGTACAAACTGACCTCATTACGACCTTAAGGTTTTTAAAACTCTGGTCATTTAAAACTTCCATTTGTAAAAGTTCATGAACTTTCACGTACTTCATGAACGTTCATGATTAAAATAAAAAAAAGAAAGCTATTTAATCTTGAAAATTTATTTGTATTTCTAACAAAAAAATCCGAAATTTCATTATTCTTCAGAGGCCTGTAGGCTTTCCTTGAAGTATAACAACTCTTTTCAACATCTTTTAAATGTGATCAATCTTACCGTAATTATTCACCGTGTAGTTCATGTGCTTATATATGTGCTTATACTGAGTTTAGAACATTTTTGCGGTCTGATTGTAATGCCGCACCACAACCCGAAAAATTAATAAAAATAAGTAAAAATTAATATTTAGATAAATAATAAAAATAAATTAGGTATCGACTTGTGGTGCAATGCACTTAAAGTCGAAATTTTTGAATTTTCAAATTTAAACCTGAGACACATATATAAGCACATGGGCTCCACGGTGAATAATTACGGTAATAAAAAATAATTTTTTCAAAATTAGAATACCGGAAATTGAGATGGAGTTTTAAAATGATTAATTAGTATTCATTTTCTATAAATTTTTTAAAAGTTTTTTTGAAAAGCAATTGGAATCCATTCCTGTTAAATTTTCCATTATATATCACACATTATGGATGCGCCGATCAGCTTATTTTACTAATCGGTCGATTTTCCTCATCGGGATGAATTTCTCGATTAATCGTCGATCATGATCGAAAAAATAAAAAAATTAATAATGTTTTTATTCGAAAATTAAATGAATTGTAAATGCTGTTCACCAAATAAACCTTCAGTTAACTCCTTTATCTATCTTGGTATCAGTGTTTGGACAAAGTGCAATTTTGAAATTTTAAATTGATTTCTTTTTAAACAGTAAAAATAGGAAATCTAATTATAGTAAATAATTAAAAAATCATTTTAAGAGTTCGAAAAAAAATTAGCGCGTATTTCTAAAATAATCGGTTTTCTTCTCTATTGTATTTTTAAGACAATAGAAAGTGCGTTAAAATTTGATCTAAATCTAAAAAATCATGATTGAGCGATCTCGATACGATCGATTTTTCATTGAAACAATTTGACAATATCTTTTTTGTTAAAGTATACTTAAAATTTAAAAAAAATTTATTTTACTTAGTATTGATTTTACGCCATCCTAAAATACCGAGATATCGTCTGATAGTTGTCAGCTTTTAAATTTAGCGAATAATAATTCAAACTTGGTTACAAGACCATATTAAGTTAGGAATTATTTATTTTTTAAAACGATTCTAAGAAAATTTTTTTCACTTTTAAAAAATCACATAGAAAAACAGTAACAACATTCGAAAATACAAAGCAAAAACAAAATTTTAACAAGCTAATTTTTGAAAATTTGATGTAAATAAGAAATAATTTTGTGTTGTTGTTATCGCATTATGCACTGTCTACATAAACTTTCTTTATCTGTCAAAACTTCAGCTTAATCCATGTCAAATCTTTTCAATTCTTTTTTGATCCAAGTCCCTTTTTGATTACTGCCGCTCATTTTTATTCCTCTCACATTAACATCACCAATTAACTCTTTTTCATGCTAAAAGAAATTAACTCTTCTTCATACTCATTTCTTGTACTTTAATTAGTAATTGTAAACATTTCTTTCGAAATTTAATCTTCTGGCTCAAGCTCCTCTTGGTTTTGAAATAGTGTAAATTTTTGTGTAATCTGAAAATTTTAAATGAACTTGACTTTTTGATAACCAAAGATTTGGAAGATTTGGAATTATCGGCCTTAAAAATGAACTCTAATTTCGATTTGAAACGCAACTATTTATATTTCTCACAGTCTAAATTCAAATTATAATTCTTTAAAATAATTTTTTAAATGTTTATAAAAGAATTGCTTTTTCGTCGATAGTCGAGATGCTCCTTGATCAGTTTTTCATCTTTAGACAATTTTTTTGATTTTGTCTGGGCTTTACTTTCAAATATTTCTTCGATTTCTCACTCATTGTCAACATTACCATTTATTAGATCCGATTCTTGCTAACTATCACTCTCTTTCTTTTTTTTGATGACTTAATTTCTTCTGGAATTGAAACTTCAAAATTGAGATATTATTTCCTTTTTTTAATGTTTTGTCATCTGTTTTAGCTTGTTGTTCAACTTCTCTAGAAAGCTTTACATTTTATTCAACACGAGTCATTTTTTTCTTAGAAATTTAAACGATTTTCAAAAGAGAAAAAAACAAAAAAAACCCTTTTTTATTAAACTTTTATTGGGGTGAAGTTGTTTTAAATAAAGGACTACAGAACAAAAAATTTAATTTAATAAAAATTCTTTGTAAGAGAGTAAAGATTAAAATGTGAAGTTGTGAATGACCAATTTTGTTCTATTCTGAACTTTTGATAAAAGATGATATGCTCGATTTAAACGCAATGGTGTTAAATGACAAGGGAACGTAGATAATCAACTTTTTTGAAGTGTCAAATTGATTTTTTTTCTCACAACAATCTTCTAGTTTGATATATTTAAATGGTCCTAAGATTTTTGAATCAAGCCCATTTATATTGCAGCCGTATTTTTTTTTCAGTTTTTTTAAATTTTTTGTGTTTTATTCAGGGACGTAGCGAGGCATTTTTAGTTAGGGGGGCGTATTTTAAAATATCAGTTAGATGTAATGGGCGGTGGGGGAGGGGTCATAGACCCTACTTTTATTTATAAAGAAAAATAAATTAAAGTTTTTCCTAAAAAAGAAGTAACGACAAATAAAGGAAAGTCTAAACTGTTAATTTTTAACGTGTAATTAGGATTTCCTCCAAATATGCGTAAAAAATGTAAAATTGACCAATAGAAATATTGGAAAAGCCACGCATGCATGGATGAAAACCTTGAATACGAATTTAAGCTCATTTTCACTTTTTTTATAATATTAATTTGAAATTTATTACGCTTTAAAAATTTAAAGTGTATTTGAGTCTATTTGCTTCATTGTTAAATTTTTATAAATGTTTTTGATAACAGAAAAATTATTAAAAAATGCAAGCTTCCTGATAATCTACGGCTGTAATTGCTTACGAGGGAAATAGCCTATTTTGTAAAAAGCTTTTAAGAAGAGTTTCGAAAAAAGTATCAAAACAATTCATATTTATTACGATTACCGTAAATCCTCTCTATTTTTACCGGGACAATTAAGAAAATTTTCGATTTTTCCCACGTAACAAATTCGTTTTTGCTTACAATTTTAGGACCCAATTTGTACCTAAAAAAATTTTTTTGTAACAGGAACAAACTCGAAAATGTACCGGTATAATTCAGTTTTTATTCCGGTACAAAATAAAAAAAACTTTTAATATTCTAAAAATTAAAACTTAATTTTTACAAAAATCAGATAATGCAGCACATCTTTGCTTGACATGTTTTTACCAGCTTCTATCAGCAAAACATATTATTAAACTAAGAAAATTATAATTTATGATTTTAGTTATTCCACTTTTTTTTAGATTAAAATACTCAACAGTAAACAGCTTAATAGGACAGTCGAAATATTTCATATTTCATGATGAAATATTTCGGCCGAGATATTTCATCATGATTACTCTTTTTACATCTTCATTCTGAAAAATTATTTTCTTATCTTCACCATTCTGTTTTAATTGTTTACAAAACATAATCATATAAATCATATAATTAGTCTTACTTGGATTAAATTTGATTTCATGCTTAATTCCATATTCTTCCGTAAATTTTAACAGCTGATTCAGTTCCTGAGAATTATTGACTGAGTGGTCCACCTTGTTTTACACCCCTTGTAATTATAATTGGATTATATTCTACATATCCAGATGGAATTTAATCCAAAAATAGTTTTTCCTATTTTGTACCGGAATAAAAACTGAATTATACGGGTACATTTTCGAATTTGTTCCTGTTAGAAAAAAATTTTTTGAGGTACAAAACGGGTCCTAAAATTGTATACAAAAACGAATTTGTTACGTGGTAGAAATAAGAATTTTCCAAATTGTCCCTGGGACAAATAGAGAGGATTTACGGTATTTTATCTATAATGAGATTTTTTTTATTTGCCTGTTCGCCCTCATCTAGCTACGCTCCTGGTTTTATTAAAAAAATTATTTATATGTCCATGTACGGTACTCTATTACGGTATGATCAAGTACCCTAAGGTATGAAAAATAAACTCAGTTATTATAACAAATTCTGCGATGAATTCAGGACTTTTTTTAATCATTGATTTTAAGAGCAATAATTGATTTTAATATTAGTTTTAAAAAAATCTTTTTTGGTTGTAACAATAGAATATCCTATCATTTGTTTAAATAAAAGCTATATTTTTTTGCCTCTAAATTAATTCCATGATTACCGCTAAAATTTAAAATTTTTTTTTTTCTTAAAAAAAAAAGTTTCTTGAAATTATTCAAAATTAATTTTCAGTTTGTCTTAATTATCATAATCAGACAAAAGAATTAGTAATTAAAATCTTACTTCAATCTTTAATTTAGGCTCAATTTAATCCTTAACTGTAGAATAGATTTAGAATGGACTGTTTTAGGTAAAAAAGCTTTATGATTCGCATTTTACTTAAAATATGGGTTTATTTTTTTTAAGTTATATATTTTTAATAGTTTGTTAAAATATCCTCTTGTTGACCAACCTAACTGTTCAACAATTGTTATAAATAATATAGATTATACTTGTTTGAAAGAAGGAGAATTTTTGAATGACAATATAATCAGCTTTTATTTAAAGTAATGTAAATTAATAATAACTTTATATTGTTGCTTAAATGCTAAAATTAATTTTAGGTATCTACTATATGAAGTTCTATCACCAGATGACCGAAAACGAACTCATATTTTCGACACATTTTTTTACCAAAAATTGACCCATCAAACAGAAACCAAACGAACAAAAGAAGAAGCTAATTTGAATGCAGCTGAAAGACGTTATTTAAGAGTGAAAAATTGGACTCGAAACGTCAATATTTTTGAAAAAGACTTTTTGATTATTCCAATAAATAAAAATGTCCATTGGTACTTAGCTATTGTATGCTATCCTTATTTAACTGAACCAATTTATGCCGAGAAAGCAGATGTCAAAATTTCTGTTAAAAAAGAAATTGAGACGAACAATGAAAAGACAGAAAATGTAGAGAAAAGTAAATCAGCATTCGATCTCCATGATATTGATTTATACACAAAAGAAAGTGAATCAGCTGACGAAGCAGATCCCGAAGATTCACGAGATGGTTTTGTCGATAAAAAAGAAGAAAACCGAACTTGTTTAAAAAAGTATTTTTGCTAATTTATTGATAAAGTAATAAATTTTTACTTGTATTGAAATTTATTTATAGGCCTATTATTTTAATATTTGACTCTTTACGAGTTTCCAAAAACAAGCGTGTTATAGCCACTATAAAAGAGTATAAAGGGATTTATTCTATTTTTATTTAGGTCTAAGTTTTAATTTGGCTATTTTTTAAGATATTTAGAATGTGAATGGAAGGCAAAATATTCTCATAGAGAAAAAGAACCCGAGTTTTTAAAAAATATGACTGGTGAAACCGTTAATGCTCCTTTACAAACTAATTATTTTGATTGTGGAATTTATCTCTTGCAATATGTTGAAAGCTTTTTCACTGTAAACGATTCTTACTAATTCTATAAAATAATAAAAATGAAAATTATTTTTAAAATTTAGAAACCGATTGAAGCATTCAATTCTCCAATAAATTTGGAAAATTGGTTTAAATTAGATGTTATAAAAATAAAAAGAAAACAAATTAAAGCTCTTATAGGAACATTAAGAGACAAACAAAATGGTCTACCAGGACATAGTTTAAAAACAGAAGATTTAAAAAATATCAAGCCAGAAGAAGGATCGCATTTGAGTTCAATTTCGAAAAAACTAAAGCAAAAATCAAGTGAAAGTAGTGATGATGAGAACGAATCGAATTCTAGTCATAAAAATCCGAAAAAAATGCTAATGGACAATGATACCAATGGAACCAATGGCAACTATCAAGAAAAAACGAAATCGAACGAAAATTCGAAAACATCAAATGTTTTGAAAATAATGAAAGACTTAGACAAGCTATGAACAATATAAAAAAAAATTTATACTGATTATAAAATATTATAAAAAATTTGTATATTTGAATTTTTTTGTTGGTCCCAAAATTATTAATAATTAAAAAAAAAATTTAAAAACTTCATTAATTTTTCAAATTCATTTCTCTTTTCGACGAAGATGGTGAATTGTTTGATAAGAATTTAAAGTCATCTTTATTTAGTTTATGTATGAAAAAATTAAATTAACTTTGACAAACATACAACAAATAATCTTTTTTTTTTCCAAAATGGGAAAATTAAAAATTGGAAAAAAACTCATCACCCAAAAAAAAAACTTTTTTTTTTAAATATTTATTTCTCTAAACAAACTTTTTTTAATATTTTTCTTATATAATATTATGATGATAAAAATGAAAATGGAAGAAAATATTTATTTAAAATAAATTTATGCCATCCCAAATTTTTATTTTGCCAAGTGTAATTTTTTCCTTTTGTTAAAAATATAAATTATAATTGATAACCTCAGAGGCAAAAATGATATAAACTAGAAAAAAATATCATTTTTTTTTTATTTTTTAAAAATTAAAAATATTTTGAAAATATTTTTTTTTAAATTTTTATTGAGTATGTCATAAATCATTTTTTGTTTTTGGTAAATAGATATCGATAGCCTTTTAAATACAGTTCTAGAGCTTTAATCTGAACCTCCTTTAAACCTTAATTAAGTAGTCTTAAATTAAAAAATATGTACAGAGTTAAACTTATTAATTTAACTATTCTCAATTAAGCAGTTATTTTTCAAGCGAACTGAAATTTTGGACTCCTAAAAAGTTGTAAAATACAAATAAAATTAAAAGAGAGTTCTTCAAGAAATTTTTATTTTTGCTTTCAATTCAAGATATTGAATATTTTATTAAATTTAAATGAAAATATCGATAAGACTTCGTGGCGCAATTGGTAGCGCGTCTGACTCCAGATCAGAAGGTTGCGTGTTCAAGTCACGTCGGGGTCAAATTTTTTATGTTTTAAAAAAAAAAATTTCATATTTTTTTATCAAGCATTAAGACATTTGACAACAAAAAATCAGCTTTTTTTTTTATTTTTTAGTAACATCTCTATTTTCAAGTTGTATTTTAAATTTCTAATTTCTTTAGAAAAAATTAAAATTAATATAAAATGAAATCTTTTGACGAACCTTATGTGAGTCTACGAAATGAATCGAAATATTCGTTATCAAAGATGAAAAAAGGTTCAAATTATTATGATTATAGTCAAGGCTTTCAAAATAATTTGTAAATTTTATTTAATATAATTTTTCTATTTTTTTTATTGAATAATATCTATTTTTCATCATTAGTCAATTGCCACCAATTTATGAAACACCTGAGAATAAACCATTTTATGGTGGAAATTTTTATAATGGTCAATATGAATCATTCGAAGATTATGAAGATTATTTCGACGATTGTTATCCATCATGTCCTTTACCTTGCCCTCCACCATGCGAACCAACTTGTCCACCGCCATGTGTACCATGTTATCCATGTGACCCATGTGCTCCGTATGGCTTTTATGAAAAAAAAATTGAATGCGATATAAAGCCTATATATGCAAAAAAGAGTCGTCATTTGCCATTAGCCTTAGATCTACCCATTCCAGAACGTAATCCATGCCCACCGCCAAAGTTTTGTGAACCTCGTTATTTACCTACTATTTACAGAAGATATCAAAATAGGATTGGTAATCCAAAAATTTTAGCTGAATATGTTGATATCCTGGATTCAAAATGTTGTCCAAGAAGAGTCTTTTCTAAAGAATACAGCGACCAAGATTTATGTAAAGTAGGCTACTGTTATACTTACAAAACAAAACGTAAAGATAAACCTCAACGTCATCGTTCGTTAGATCCCAAAATTATTTATCGTGAACCAAAAAAATATGTTATTAATGAAAAACCAAAAGTAATGCCTGTCCAAAGAAGTGTGGTTAATTTGGGAACTAAACCTCCAAAATCACCACGTTATTAAAGTTAATTATTAGATAACAAAGTTTCAAAATTCTTTAGTGGGTATAAAAATAAAGATTTAAGCTTAGCTTAAATATCTAATCGATTTACGTGTAAAAAAAATTCAATTTTAACTTATTCAAAAATAAAGATCTAAATAAAATAAATCTCTTTATATTGATTGTAGAAAAGGGTAAATTAAGAAGTATTTTGATTTCTTTTTTACCTTTTGATAAAGCATTTCAAATTTTTTTATTTTCTTAAAGGCTTTTTTTAAGGAATTTTTTTGAGTATTGGATCGGTTCAGGTATTCCTTAGTTGCACCGAGTATGATCTAGTTCAGTTTTAATTCGGTATAAATGTTGTAAATAAACAGGTGTATAGGTACAACCTTAATTATAAGCTATACTTTTGAAAATACAATATGCAATTATATGTTTTTGCCGAAAAGTAATTTACCTAAAATGTCAAAATCAATCCAAAAATATTTTGTGTAAGAAAATTTATTTTGCCAAAATAAAATAGAGGGATTTAGTAACATTATCCCCACAATACATTTTCCCCATTTAACAAATTTCCCATTTAACATTTCCCCCACTTTAAAAATATTTTTATTGGTTCATGTAGGATCCAGTAAAAAAAAATTAACTATTATACATATCTAATTATTTCTGAATTATTATCAAAATACTTCCCGAACAGGAAAAAGACTTACAAATATAATTAATCAAAAACTTATTTTGATCTTACCAAGTATTTAATTTTACCATACGACCAAGAATATGACGAATATATTGACGATATTTTCTCAAAACAGAACGAATTGACTGATGATATGGAAACAGATGAAATCGATAAAATTTTTCTATATCAAAATATTGAAATTAAAAAATTTCGAAAGACGATTTGAACAATTCCAGAAGCAAAGAACAAGAAATACCTCAAAAAAAGTTCTGAGTTAACGATATCATTTCAAATTTCATGTGGATACCAAAAAGGGTTAAAAACGCAAGGTTAATGATGCAATAATTAAAAAAACAAAATTCCATACTGAGCCAGTTGGAATTGAGCTAATGAAGATCAATCATGAGATGTTTGATAGAGTGCAAGTAATTCCAAATAGTAAAAATTTTAAATTAAAATAAAAATTATTGTCTTTTTAGACACCGCTTAGAAAGTGGGCAAAAAATGTTAAATGGGTAAATTGTTAAGTGGGGAAAATTTTAAATGGGGAAATTGATTGTGGGGAAATATAAAATCACCTCTAGGAGGTATTTGATACATTTTTTTCCTGAAAATATTTCAATAATTTTTAAATTGTATCTCAAATTTTTTTCTCAAGAGTTTGATTATTGATTTAATACAGTTGAAAAAGAAATTGTTATTACAAAAATCATTTTTTTTTAGAATTTTGTATTTAACATACAAGTCAAATATTTGATTCAAGTTTTAAAAAAATATTGAACAAATTTTTTTAAGAAAATTTAATCAATAAAATTTCAAGTATTTTAAAGATATAAATGCATTGAATGAAAGAACTTAACAGCTGGAACACTTTGTCTTGATCTTAATATTAGAATACCATAAGAAAAAAAGAAATATTATTAAATTTCACATGAATAAAATGCATTAGAAAATCAACTTCCTTTCTCTTCCTTTATTAGAAGAAGTTAATTCTCTTCAAAACAAAACAAAAATAACTTGCTGATAGTTTAATTTAAAATGTCACGATTTAAATAAATCTAAGGAAAATATATTATTTTCTGTTTGACTAAGACACTATGTTTGATTTTTTGACGAAGAAAAAAAAACAAAGTGATGGAAATGACTCTAAGTGCATTAGACTTTTGTTGGATTCATCATTTTTATTTTTTCGTATTTAAAAAAAAACTGTTAGTTTTTAATTTAATAAAGTTTCTACAATAAAACTAATTATCTTTTCATATTTTTTAATAAATTTTTTTTGACTTTTATTGTTTTAATAAAAAAAAAAATTTCAAAAATGTAAATTTTTTACTTGATTATATAATCTAATATTGGGAACCTTCATCAAGTAAAATAATTCTCAATTTTCAGCTTTTTCAAAAATTAACTTAAAAAAAAAGAAAAATGATTAGAACAAAGCTCTTTTCGATTAATTAAATTGTCATTTTGTTTAAAGTTTAAAAAATTAATCTCTTTAAGAAAAAAAAAAAAGAATTTTTCTTTCTACTTTTTTTTTTCTTTCCAAATCCTCATTTTTCAAAATAATGTATGCTCCTTTAGGCAGGATATTTATTTTAGAGAGCTTGAATTTTATGAATCATTCAAAATTTGAGAAAATTAATGTTCCATTACGATTCAACAGAGCTTTTTTTTTTATTTAGTTTTTTCTCTCTCTAAACTAAATTGAAAAAGAATTATGCAATTAAAGGTTTTCGATTCCTACTTAGTTTAAAATATTTTTTTTTCTGTTAATTTGATCTTAAGTGTTTTGCAGCATCAAAGAACTAATAAAAGAAAAATTCTTAATAAAAAATTTAAATAGAAATGAAAAAAAAAAGAATAGAAAGAAGCTTTTCAAATGATTTTATTTCAAATAAGTTTTCCAAATGGATTTGTAAAAAATTACGAATTATGAAATTTTATATTCCTGTTTAAATTAAAAATTAGTGAGCTCCCATTCAGAGTCTTTTAAGTGGTAATTAAGCAGGTTTTAAATGATTCCGATTAAAATTTTATTTGAAATAGTTTTTAACGTATTTTAAAATAAGAGCAAGGATAGAAATCAACAATTTTTTATTAGAAATTTAAGCTAGTCTCTAAACGTTTGCTCTTAATTGTTTTTTTGTTCAGGCTCAAAATATTGGTCAACCAATTTTGCTTCCTTTCGCAAACCTTTGATTAATACGTAAATATTTGCCATTTCTTCTTGAAGCATTCTTAAACAATTGCCACTATATTTCAATCGCGTTTATATTAATTCTTCTGTTACTTTTTTAAAGTTCTTCATTGGTCATATTTGTCTTTGACGTTTTATTTCACCTGGCTTCTATACAATGTTCTCAAAAAGCAATTTTTGGTATCATTTCGGTTCAAGTTCATGATTCACTTTTTTAAAAGAGCACAGCTATACATGTCACATTGAAAATTCTCATTCTAAATTTTAGATCTATTTTAGAGAAAGTAAAGATTTCGGATCTGAAGTGATTTTTTTCAATATTTCGCTCAAGAACTTTGTCTTAAACCGCTCTAAACGTTTCGAAACATCTGAGTTTTTTTTTAAAATATCCTGTCAAATTGTTTCAGAGACCAAATTATTTTAAATTCTTTTTTTATTTAATCTAACAAAATGAGGCTTTGTTTTATTATTTATTGCTGTTTTTTTTTGGGCTTTTGAAAAAATAGAGCCCTAATATTCTTTATATATTAGATTTTTAATCAACCTTGGTTGAAAAATAAATCACGTTCCGATTTTGCTGATGATATTGCGTTACTCGAAAATGATCCCAAGAGAGTCGAAGAATAATAATAGTTATGTAAAAAGCGCTAAGAAAGTGTGACTTTAACAATAAAGATTTGATGGCCCTTTTGTTCATGGTGATCATCAAATCTCTATGATTGAAGACCTCAAATACCCAGGATCTTACATTAAATCAAGTAAGAGAGATATTGAGCAATACGCTATTTAAAAAAAAACTTAGATGTTTCGAATCAGTTTAGAGCGGTTTAAGACAAAGTTCTTGAGCGATCAATTAGAAATATTGAAAAAAAAATATCGTTTCAGATCAGAAACATTGCTCATGAACAATTTCGGACCAATTTAAAAATAAATTCTCATAGGCTCGAAATGATTTTCAGCTTAAATATCAAGTTATGCTCATTAAGAATAAGACAGAAATAACGTTTTTTATTTTCTAAGAAAAAATTAAAAGTATATTACTTAGTACTGCTAGTTAAAACATTTTTTGGGTGATACTTTTATATGAAATTCAGTTCGCATGAGATGATAATCTATCAGGTAATGAGAAATAAATATTTTTTAAAGATTTTAGATTTTTAGGGCGGAAAATTGTTTATTTATTAGAAGTTTTATGACTCAATAAATTGCTTTTACAAAAAAAAATAATTAAGATTCTTCAGGGCTAATTTCGAGTAATCAGCTACAAAATATCATTACGCCTAGCTTATAAATTAATGAATTTTATAAAGAAATTACTCTTTTTTTTTTTAATTCTTTACAATTGGTCTAAACAGTTTTTACTATTACAATTTACAATAGTAATTTAAGAAAAATTACTTGTTTTTTTTTTTAAATTGAAAAATATTTTGCTATAAAAATTTTTCAATGGAATTATGTACTAGGTCCTTTTTTGGATTTGAAAGAATAGAAAAATAAATAAGTAAATCGAAACAATAAATAGTTACAAATATAATAATAAAAAAAAAGCTAAATCAATATTAATTCATATTATTTTAGTCTTTCGTCTTGCTTAATTTTCTTTTAAAAGAAAAATCTATTTAGTTTTCTTTTCTTTAGAAAAATGAAAAGGAAATTTAATCTTACAAGCATGGTTAGGTTAAATGGGTTTAGCAATTTTTTTTTTTATGAAACAAATCCAATCTTTAATAGAAATTATAAATAAAAATAAATTGATCGAAACAACTGACCCAAAGTTGTTTTTTATTTCATATTTTATCAATTATTGTCTTACAAGGTGTCTAGGGCGAAATTTTTATTCCTTTAGGAAAATACTGTAAAATATCTTTAGATTGAAAATAATTAAATACATGAAATAAAGTTTACTTCCTTATTTATTTGTTAATGGATCGTTTTTTTTTTAAATAAAAACAAGAAACACTTTAGAAAACTTTTTTTTTAAAATAAGGTAGTTACAATAATTATTTTTAAATGTCGAATTTAACGATTTTTAGATATTTTAACAAAAAATTAAAAATAAACATTTTTTTCCAAACTTATCCGTTAAAATTTCAGTTTTTATAGCAGGAAATTTTTAAATTGTTGATAAATTGATCCCGACTCATTACGTACTCAAACTCGCCAAATTGAGCTTCATCTTCAAACAAGCTATCTCTCTTCCGTATAGACGTTCATTTTGACAGTGGACATTCGCTTTCTTTTTTTGACCATCTTTTTTACGATGTTTATTTTGTTTCTTTAACCGTATAAATTATATAAATATGATTATTTCATTTTTCTATAAATATTTCTTGGTCGGATCAGCCTACTTTATGCAAGATATAATCTTCAGAATAAGAATTGGTTAAAATGTTAGACAATCACAGTCCAGTATACCGAAAAAAATAATGCTTTAAAAAAATCAGGCTAATCTTGACACCAAAATATTTACAGTACAATTCTGAATTAAGTTAACACCCGGCTTAAGCCAAAGTTTCGAAGCGGCTTAAGTCGGCTTAAACGGTTCTGAAGCCAAGTTTTGAAGCGGCTTAAGCCCGGCTTCGAAACCTGTTAACTTATTTCTGGATTGTACTGTAGCTGAGGATTCATCCATTCAAGTGGTCGGGCTTTCCAGGAAAACAAGTCATAAAATATAAATAAAATTGCACCAATTTTTTTGTATCACTTATTCTTTATCCCCTAATCTCAAACAGAAAACTATGTTGCCTAGATAATTATTCAAAATCAAGTATAAGTAAAATTAAGGACTGTATTCGTAAACTGCAAAGTGATTTTAATGTGAATTCTTTTAAATAAAATTCCATTTTTTTTATCAAAGTTCATTTTTCAAATTTTTTTAAACTTTGCGCTTCTACGTTAGGAGATTTTCCCAAATATTGTGTCCATTCTTTAGAATGTTTCTTATTTGGTCCGGGTTTTTCGTGTCTTACTGTCCATGCCTTTGTCTGGATTTTAGTTACAACCAAAAATTTCTTTCATTTTACTAAAAAATAGCAAATTTTGTCTGATGATGAAAGTTATTTTTCCATCACAATTTTTTTATTTTTTTCCAGTCGGAAATATACTACTTGCTTCACTTGAATTATTTAATTAGAGACAGAAACTTCTTTGCTCTAGAAGGTATTAATATTCCAAATTTTTCAGACACTAATCTGTCTTATAAATAATAATCTTAGTTTTCCATCTATTTTTTTCTATATCGATACCTTTTTAAGCAAATTGTTTTATCAATTTAATAGAACTATCAAGCCATACAAAGATTTTAAGACGATGATTGAATTCAGACCAAATAGAACTAATCAAAAATGACAAAACTTAAGTTTTTATTTTTCATTTTTAATATCTTATTTTAATCGAAAAAAAAAATAAATAAATTTATTTTTTCGTGTTTTCAATTTTTAATCTAAAAAATAATTTTTAAATTAAATCATTTCGTAATTATCAAACAAGCAATCTTATTTAAATATATTTAAAATAAAACTCTAATACTAATCATCAATCTAAGTTAGTCTTCAAGGAGTATTTTTCCTTTCTTCCCTCTATTTTTGTTGTAGTTGTTGTTATTGCTGCTTCAGCCAAGCGAAAGTTTTGAAATATCTAAATACAATTAATCATTATCATCTATATTTTGATAATTTGAATTCAAAAATCGTTTATTATTTTAGATACTTTAGTTATCATATTGTATAAAAATTTTATTGATTTTCTCCTCTATTTTTCTTGTTGTATGTTTTTGTTGATGTAATTTTCATCCAAGTAAGACCTAATCCAAGTTTTTCAGATTTAAGGTATTCGAAAGAAACTATGTTTTTGTTGTTCTAAGGCACATGAATTTAACAAGCTTGTTAATTAAGTTAAAATTAAGAAATCAGCATTTTTTCAAAATTTTTTGCTCAAGCTCAAAGTTATCAAAATATTGTTTTTCTTTTTTTTTTTAGTTGAGAGAGAATAAGCTGAGAAAAGTTATATCTTTAATTTAGAATAAATAGTTTTAACTTATGTTCGAGTTTAATTTAAAGTTTTTTTTTTATTTTTTACGTTGTTGCTTGTAATTTTTACTTTGATTTAAAAGTATTCTGTTTGTAGAAACTTTTAAAATTTCAGCCACAATTAAGCTAAGTCTGATTTCTAGTTCTGTAGTTTTTCATTTCATTTCTTTCAAATTTTAACTTATTTATATGTTTTTTATTCTTCTCTTTTTTCTTTTTTGTTTTAATAAATAAAAAAAAATTCAAAGCGATAAATAGATAACTATAAAATGATTAAGTTTTTAATTTTTTCTTTTGTATTTCTTGGAAGGCTTTTGTGATACTCGCTTGAAATCAATGCTGATTATTTCAAACAGAGGGATCGAATTTTTTATTTATTTATTTTAATATAATATTTTAATTTATTTTAGATTTTTTGTTTAAAACCAAGACACCCGTCAATTTGAAATTTATATTTTATTGATAAATTTTTAGTCTAAGATAAAGGATAAATCCATTAGATATGATAAAACTAATCAAAATAGTCTAAAATTTAGCTTCTTACTTAATTCCTTCGAATAGAAGTAATTTGGACATTTTATTGGTCTTTCATGAAAAATATAATTTTTAGCCAAACCAATTCAAAACCTTACATATTTATAACTCGTTAAATTGTGCTAATAATTTTAATTTATAGTTTTACCAAACTTTTGAGCTTAAGTAGATTCTAAATAATATAAATGTCAACTCAAAACTTTCATACTTTTTTTTAACTTTTTGGTCGAAAATCCAAGCCTGCGTCACAGAAAACCAAGATATTTTTTATTAAATAAACTGTCACTGAACTTTTTAATTTTAAAACTAAAATTAAATCGAAAATTTCGATTTATGTTGGCTATGAAATATGTTTTCAAGCATCATTATAGCAAAAGACACACAATTTTTTTTTTTACTTAAAAGATGGCAAAAGGTATGGACAACGAAATAGTAAATTGCAAGGAAGTTAGACTCATACTAAAACCTTGTCGAGATAACTTTAAGAGGAGAAAGATTCGAAAAATATTTGATATTAAGGGCTATCTCTACCAAACGAGTAGAGTTAGGGAATGGAACTTAAGTTGAGATAGAGACATATTCATAAATTTTCACAGGTATAACCGTACAAGATTAAACTGCTGTTTGCTTTTTTATTTTTTGTCTTTAATGAAAAAATAAATTTTTGGAAAAAGTCAAAAAAATATTTAATGCAGAAAATTTTAATACTGCTGCCGATCATTATCAAAATATAGATAACTATCTTAATAAGTACTTTTGTTCGATACTCTAAAATTTTAAATTAATTTTCTAATACTGTTACTATAGAACTAATGGCGTACCCGTATTCAAAAAAAAAAAAAACAATAAAAAATTTAAAGAAAAAAATTACAAAATAAAATTTATTTTTGGGTGCGGGAACGTTGGTAGTTCGGGAGAATTGAAGTACCTATAATTATTCATTAAAATCAATTGTATTTGGAATAGAATTTTAGATCATTTAATGAAATAAAAAAGTGCCCAAGTTGACTAAAAAAAAAACCTAAAATACAATTTTGAAACAATAGACATGTTTCGTGCTAAAGTTAAAGAAGCAAGCAAATCTTACTCGTTATTAAACCAAATTTATCTTACAAAAAAATTCATTCCCAAAGAGTTTCTCTTTTTATTAGTTGACATCCTTGATTATAAAATATTTATTAGCTTCGAAAATTTATCTTTTAGAACGCTTATTTTTTAGGTTAGTTGATTTGTTTCTTTTTTTAGGCTAAGAAAAGGAGCTGTGAAATTTATTTCTATTCACTCATTTCAATTCAAAATTTTAAGTAGCATTTTTTTACGAAATGATTTTTCTCTTAAGTTTCAACTGCTAAAATTTGTAACATTTTTTCTACATCCAACAGATCAGAAAAAAAAAATTTTTCTTATGGAACTTTTTTTCCAGAACTGACTTTATGTTGAGTTAGTTTGATTTAACAAGCATTCAGCTCTCATAAAAATAATGGTATAATGTTTAGACTTTTTTAAGCGGTGTTCAAATCCATCACCCGGGACTTTTTTGTCATATCAAAATAAACTTAAAATTATCTATTTTCTATTGATAGGCAAACAAGGAAGCCAAAAAATTTTCACATTTTTGTGTAGCAAAGTTGTTAAATTTTGTAGAAATTTAAAGCTAAAAGAAAATTTTAAAAATAAAAAAGTTATATCAAATTAAACGAATTGAAATTAGTGAATTGAAATAAATAAAATTTTCGATTTCTTCAGACTTAAAGGATACAAATTTTTCAATTTTCATTCAAAGTCCTTGGAAATTAATTTATCCGATTTATCTTAAAATCTTTTAATCATTTTTAGTTTGTTAAATATTTTAAATGAATGAGATTTTTGAATAGCGAGTCATGATTTGAAGAGTTTTAATGCATGTCTTCTAGTTTTCCATATTACTAGTATCCATTTAGTAATACTAATATTAAGAAGTCACGATTTCCTTCTACTTGAAAAAAAGTAGATTTCTTAAATTTGAAAAATAAGTAGGACTTCCTTATAAAACAAAAGTAAATAATTACCGATTATTTTTTTTTCGTATTTTTTTAAAGGAGCCTACAAATACGAGACATACGATCAATATTTACTCTGGACGAATTTATTAATAAGCGTCTTTCCTCAGTATTCTTAAGTGTAAAAAAATTTTAATTAAAGGTTAAACAAATTTTTTAAATGTTTACAATCAGTCAGGAATTCGATCTTTTTATTTTCAAAATTACCATTTAGAAAAAAAAAAGTTAAGATAAAAATCAATAAGAAATGAATTTACTTTCAAAAGAAAACAACAAGAAGAAATTGTACACGAGCAATTTCGAGTATTTCAAGGAAGAAATTTTCAAAAAGCATTATTTGAAAGCTGGATTAATTTATCGGAACTGTTTATAAATAAAGAAAAAAATAATTTTTCTTTTATTTTTGTTTTTATATTAATTAATTAAAAACTTATTTAAAATAAATATTTCGTGATTTTGAAATTTTTATTTTTTTAAATTTGCATTTTTATTTTAAGTTATCCCTTTAATTCCGCAAAATTTCAAAATTCGTGCTAAGTTTTATCTTATTTATAAACGGGATTAAGTTTTCTTTTTATTTCTCTTTTTTTTTTCGAAACAAAAAATCTGGTCCTAAAGCTAAATATTTGACCGAGTCTTAAATTTTTTTTTGTTCATAGATTTTAATTAATTAAAAAAGATTCATCGATGCACTGTGGCGATATTTAATATATATATTTATAAAATTTTTAAAGTAATAAAAAATATTAATAAAAAAGATTATCTTGAATTTTATTTGAAAAAAAACTAACTAACACGAGCTTAGAAAAGAAATTCTAGTCATATGGTTTGTTTATCAAGTAAGGACGAGTTTCAGTGTAAATCGGATGAATGCATAAAATGGACTTATGTGTGTGACGGAATTTCACACTGTAGCAATAAAGCAGATGAAGACTGTGGTAAATATTTATTTTAAGCTTTACTTTCGGAAAACTAATATTCAAAATAAATTTGTGTGTGTTTATTTTTGATTCTGCTTTTGATTTTATGTTGAATGTCAATACTTAAGGGTTTTTTAAATTCGAAACAGAAACAAAAACAAACTAGAGTATAGCAAAATTTAAAAAATAATATAAAGAAAAGAGAACATTATTTATTGAAGAAACTCTTTTGATTTTATCGAGAGATATTTATTTTATAAATTTATAAGTTAGATAGAGAAGAAAAGTTTATTTGTTCTGCCAATCATTTTTTTTTAATTAATGAGATTCCTTTTTTTTTTGAAATTTGAAGTTAAAAATAAAAAATCTAATCACTTTTTTTTCCGATGGTTCTTTTAGAATGTTTTGCTTGATATTTTAAAATAAAAATTTAAGCTTTTCTTTACTAATTTATCTTATTTAGTCATTCTTGTTCGTACTGAGCAAGGATTTTAAACATGTAAAGCATGTTTAGTTTAAATTTATGTTAAAATACCAGATCTGCTTTTTTCTATTTTCAAATATTAGAATCACGACATGTCGCCTTTCTTTGATTTATCAACAAAAGTAGCAAAAATAGTCTAAAATTAATTTTATCGAATAAAAAAAATTATGTATTTACTTTTTATATCTAAATATTAGGGACAAGGGTATGACGTAAAAATGTTTCCAGGCGAGTGCTAAACGCTCGTGTCTCTTAACAAATAAGACTTATTTCATACCTGATAATGAAGAGCAAGAAAAAATTGAGAAAAACTGGAGCTGTTTGGTTACCTTTGAGCCTTTACATTTTAAATGAGCATTAGTGGATTAAAACATGTGCTAAACTATAATGCTTTTTCCTATTTAAATATGTAACCTTAATCCACTAAACCATAGTTTTACTTAGCACTAATCACTTACATTTCTTAAATTTTCTTTAAAAAAAAATTTTCTAAACGAAAAATTCAAATTAAGGACGCTTCTTTGAAAAAAAACGTGTAAAAATCACAAAGAGTACTTTACAATCTCCTTGAAGAATCATTAATAATATTATTATTCGATTTTACTAAAAAACTAACACTTTTTAAGTTAAAAAAAATAAACAAAGTTGTTTAAAAGTCGTCCAAGTCAAATTTATAATCCATGGACTTGGATTTGGATAAGATTTTAAAAAAATTAATAAAAGATTTATAAGTCTTTATCTGGAGTATAAACTCTGAAAGGACTTTAAAAGCTTGTTTTTAGAAAATGGATTTCGAGTGAATTTGTTATATGGCTTCTAAGGATGACTCTAAAAGCAGTTAGGGCAAGTGCCATCTCTTTTTAAAGACAATTGATTTGGATAATTTAAGAGAATTCACATTTTTCTAGGGCTAATTTATTTTTGGTAAAATTTAGAGATAGGAAAAAACAATTTGACCAAAATTTTCGACCTAAACCCCCTTTTAAAAATACTCGAAAAATAAATTAAATTGTAGAGAATAAAATGACGGAAGAAAATCCCAGGTTGAAAATTTTTCTACATAAATTAATAAGATGGAAAAAAATTTATGCCTTTCTGAAAAAATGTTAGCATTCTCATAACTTCCGAATCATTTAAAATTTCTGCGGATATTAAATAAATTTTTATTAACATTTTATAATGGTAAATAATCAATAATCAAAATATAACAAATATGTTTTTTTTTATGAATTATTTTTCTTTTAGTTTTTTACATTTACTATGTTTATTTTCGACGGCAGGATATATTTTAAACGTATAATGTAAAGTAAGAAAAATAAGCTGATTGATCGGGATAACACCAGATTTATGGTGCCTACTTTTTTATGAAAAAATAATTTATAAATAAGTATTATCATCATAATATTTTAAACTTGTTAATAGATATTTAATAATTAAGCCTTTCAAGTAGTTTTAAATCTTTAAAAATATTCGATAATTATTTTTTTTCTGAAAAAGAAAAAGGTTTCTTATGGAATTCTTGACATTTTTTTCTTATTACTCAATTCTATTTGATTTAGCAAAAAAATTTACATAAATGTTAAGTGGCTTTAAAATAAACAAATTTTAAAAGAAAAATCAAATTGTTTTTTTTTTCTTTATTTTCGAAATAAAATTTAAGTTGGGAGTTTTTGGCAAAAATAGATCCTTTTAATTTCAAAGTCGGCCGCAACAAAATAATAATAATAAAAGGATTATTGGATTTTGGGTAAAGTTTTGAGTATTTTCGAAGCATTAAGTAAAAAATGGTTTTAATTATTTCTAAACACCTAGAAACAAGACTCTTTGATAAAATCTCATTTAGCTTAATGCATCACAATGTGAAACAACTTTATTTTTTTTTTTTCATATTTTTAAAATACAAGAAACACAAGTTTTACTAATGCAATCTAGCTCAACCCTCAATTGCATAATCTACTGCTAAAATTTTTCATCCCAAGAAAAAAAAATTTATTTTTATATATTTATTTATTTTTTTTTTCAGCTAAAGAGTTTTCAAAAATCAATATTAATGCCGTTTCTAATAAATTAATTTTATTTTTTTTATTACTAAATTTTACTTCAGTAAAAAAAAATAAAATAAAAAACTCAGTATTTATAATTAACTTGATTAATCACAATTGCAATTGAGAGAGAGAATCTTAATTTCGATCTATTCTTCCAATTATTATTTCCAAAATAATAATCAAAAAATAAATAAAAATTTTTCTATTTTGTTTTTATTTTACTGAAATTCAGGGACCAAATTTACATAATTTTTTATATTTTTTTCACAACTTCCTAGCTCAAATGTGTGTGTTCTATTAAAAAAAATTTTTTTTTTCTAATCGAAATTATTTTATCAAAAAATATATTCTTTATATTTATTAAGATATGTGTACAAATGATTTATACATATGTAAAGACTCGTCAAGGATAAATTGTACATTAGCTTGTTCGACATTGGGCTATATACCATGTAAAAATTATGCCGATCGCAAAATATGCGCTAGTTATAATAAAAAAAGTAATTTAAAAACGTATTTAACAACTAAACAAAATCAGTTTATAAATAAATCTGATTTTAAAGCAAGTTTATTCAATAAATATGGTAGTTTTGATATTGGTGAACGGAGTTCATTTTTAAAAGGAATTCCATCAAATGAAAAATTTATGCTAACAGGTAATAAATTTTATTATCTTTTTTTTTTGTTGAGCCTTAAATTAGCTTAAATGATTTATGAGTTTGATAAAAAATATAAATATTCAGAATCTAATTAATCATTTTTTTTTCTTGTTGATATTAGCTGTCGGATTATTTGTTATTGCTTTTTTGATTATTTCATTTTTGTTATTCGGTCTCATATACAAACGTTATAAACAGAAGAAAAAACGAGACTTTACGACCAGATTAGTAAATAATCATCAAGAAGAGAATGTAAATTCAAATGAGAATATTAATGCAAATACGAAAATAAATCCATTAAATCAAATTAGTTTGTCGAAAAGTAATTCGAATAATAGTATAAATAGTCGTGATCGTATTTATATTAGCAATTCAAATAATCTTATTTTTGGTGATAAAAATCCGAACAATTTTAATGAATCTAATAACAATAATAAATATATATTAAAATTAGCTAAATCAAATGTAAGTATTTTTAATTTAATTTGTAGAGCATTGATTTGCCAAAATTTACAAAATTTATGGGATCTCAAAAAATATTGTTATTTTATGGAAATTAAATTAATTACTTTGAAAAGAATTTAGCTTTTTTCCCAGGTTTTTAAACGTTATTTAGAGTACATTTTTGAATATAGCATTTTTACTTAAGAAATAAACTTCGTCTTAAACACATCTTAAAATTGTTCTTTGAATGTTTCTCTTAACCCTTAACGTCCCGTTGTATCATATATGATACATTTTTAAAATGTATTAAAACTTTGTATTCACATAAATATAAAAAAATATTTTATATATCAAAATAAAGCTCATTAAAAGATCTATCCTATGAATACAAGTATTTGGTATTGATTGTTTATATATTATCTTAAAATTTGATCCAAAGTTGTAGCATTTGAATTTTTGATAAAAATCGATCAAATTTTTTGAATTAAAATTTAAAAAAAAAATTTTCTTTAATCCTTTTTTTCTTGATTGCATGAATAAACTTTAAATCAAAATACATGTAACTCTATGAAATAAAATACGAGGAATCTAATGGTTCTAAAATAACTTAACAATTTTAATCTTATCGAGAGATATACGGCTTCAAAAAAATGCATCAGTTGTTTTTCAAAAGGCTACCATAAGCTGTGTGATATGAATTTTTTCATTTTTAATCAATTTTTTGATATCTCGAAAAATGGACAAGCGGTACGTTAAGGGTTAAAGCGATTGTATATTTATTAGAGAAAAAAATTAATTTATTTAACACCTAAAAGCACCCTTGGTCTATGATTTAAAACCCAATTTTTTACTTTTTATTCTGGTAGAGCATAAAAAGTTCTTTTTATTACATGATTTGGTATGATTTGGTAATTGTAAAATTGGATTGACAAGTTTTTATTCAGGTGAACCATGACTAACCTAACCGACTAGACGCAAAAATAATTTTAAAAAAATTTCCGTCTTCTGTCTCTTTTAAATGCAAAAATATCTAACATTCTACAAATATCAATATTATCCACTTCTTCCTTTTCAATACTCAATACTGAGAAAAGATTTTTTAGTCAACAAGAGAGTGTTATTTTTTCTCTCTTGTTGAATAGAACTTCTAAATCAATTTTTAAATCTTTTTCAAGCTGAAAAATAATTGTTACCTTTTTTCAAGAACACTTTTTCCAGTGTTCGCAATTGAAATTGCTTAAGGGGAAAGTCAAGTAAATTAATTTAGATTTTATTCCAATTTGTACAATTATGCATGTAAATTGTGTAACTACGTTTGAAAATTAAGCTCTGGTTTTATTCAACAAAATTTTTTGATTTTTTTTTCAGTAATTTCTCTGCATTAAAACAAAAAAAACAAAAAAATTTAACTATCTATTAAGGGAAGAAGCTAAAATTTTTTTTTTAAAATAAAAATATCTAAGTACTAACAATAATTGAAATATTTATTGGATATATTTATACGAAATCCTTATGTGTAACTGTCTCTGTAAAATCCAACAATACACAACTACTCTTTATTATTGTACGCCACGGAAGTGCTACGATGCGACATATAATTAAAGCAATCAAATATTAAAATTCTTTTCTTTACTAATAAATTTTATTAAAAATATTCGATTTATGAAATCATTATCTTTTTCGTTTTCGAGATAATTGGGAAGAATTCCCATGAAAAAGTAATCGCTTTATTTCATNTACATAACGTTATATAACGTTTCATAACACCGTTTAAACAATAAAATTTGATAACGTTATGTAACGTTATTCATTACATAACGTTATATAACGCTATATAACGCTATATAACGTTATATAATGATTGTTACAAAGTAACAAGCAGCACTGTATTATCTTAAAATTTGATCCAAAGTTGTACCATTTGAATTTTTGATAAAAATCGATCAAATTTTTTGAATTAAAATTTAAAAAAAAAATTTCTCTAATCCTTTTTTTCTTGATTGCATGAATAAACTTTAAATCAAAATACATGTAACTCTATGAAATAAAATACGAGGAATCTAATGGTTCTAAAATAACTTTTCAATTTTAATCTTATCGAGAGATATACGGCTTCAAAAAAATGCATCAATTGTTTTTCAAAAGGCGATAATTTGTTTGTTATGAATTTTTTGATTTTTTTTGTAGGTACTTACCATAGGTGTTGAGGAGAAATTCAAAAATTTAATCAATTTTTTGATATCTCGAAAAAGGACAAGCGGTACTTAATGATTAAAGGATATTGTTAAAAAAGTGTTTTAATTTTTATTTGATTTTTTTGAAAATTTAATAACCAAAATCAAAAATCGGCTTCCGAACTTTACTCATTTTTGAAAAAGAAATCGACTAAAAAATCTTATAAATTGGATTGAGCACTGATTAAAACATCAATAATTTTTACTTTTGATAAAAAAGGTCAAAAAAAAAAATTTTTGAAAAACAAATTTTCTGACCCTTTATAAGATTATAGTCTCAGGTACGACCATATATCACTGAAGTAATACTGATTATGACGAATTCAGAATATTTCGGTTTAGCTTATAGCGTTAGCGTTTTTTACAGCTTTTCGTCATTTTACTCAAAATTACTCTTTTTAAAATTTTGACCGCAAAATAATTTTAAAATTAAAAATCATAAAAAGTAGGCCTTCGAAACGCTACTTTAATTTAATTTAATTTTATATTTACTTCTCCAAAATTGGAGGTTAATTCTATTCAATAAATAAATAAATAAAAAAAAATAAGGTTAATTATTCAAAAAGACGTTTCTTAACATTTCTTAAATTTTTTCTTTCAAAAGGATTTGCTAATGACAAAAGATCAACCAGATACTACCAAAATAATAGATGTTCATTTAAATAGTTCAGAACTGAAAGATTCCGATGTTAATGATTATCAAATGTATGGTGAGCCACCACCGTCTTATAAACAATCTCAATTTTACCCGAAAGCGAATTTGAAAAAAATAAAAAATAAAAATTCTGAGATCACCACAGAACCATTGTTAAAAGTATCTGATAATAATGAAAGCTTAGAAGATACTAGTTCACACATTTATGAAAATATAGATGAATTAAATACATCGAATGATTCTCAAAAAAAATTAGCTCATCATGGAAATAATAGTCGTTGTTCAGTTGGTAACAAACGAGCTAAATTTCAAACTTTAAAAAAAAATTCTTTAAGCGGTTCTATGAAATTAATTAATCGAAAACAAAATGTATCAACAGATTCGAATAATCATTCAGATTTGGATATTTCAACTATCTCACCATCAACTATATCTACCTCATCGAATTCGACTTTAAACAATCAAAAGTTTCAAAAATCAAAAAAACAAGGTATTTCGAGTAAAAATGAGCAAATACTTTAATTTATGAATGATTTACTTGTTTCTGTTATTTAAAAAATTTTTTTTTTTATTTTTCTAAATTTTGACAAATTTAATTTGTAAATAAAAAATTTATACAAAATGAGTTTTCTTTCTTTTTATAGTTTAAATTGGACCCTTGAAAAAACAACACCTACCAATTTTTTTTAAAACAATTGTTTTAAAAAAAATTGGTAAACACCCAGGTGTTAACACCTGGGTGTTTTTCATGGGTTTTAATTATTTTTTCAAAAACTAACTATCATATAAGGTAGAGGAGGTCTAGAGCTACAAAACGGTATATTTGTTTCATACCTTGGAAGTCTTTTACATGGAGTTTTTTAATATTTTGTAAAATTCAATAAAGACACCCCCCACAACACCCCCTTATTTTCACCAAGACACCCACATAGAAAACCACATTTTCTGATAGATTTCGACGAGTTCTCTTCAAAAATCATGTCAGTTTTTTCATGGCATTCACGGTTTTTGAGAAAAAAATCGACTTAAAATGAATGCGTACAATAGAGTCCTATTATCTAGGAAATTAAACTATCTTTTTTCAAGGAATTTTTAACAAATCTTTCTCAAAAAAGATATTTTTAGCAAAAAAAATTAATGTTTACAGTACTTTGGCTTAAAAAATTAATTAAAAAAAAATTAACTAAAACTGAGTTATAAAATTAATTTTATTCAAGATTTTCATTTCAGAATTTTTTACTTAAATTGGCTTAGCTATTTTTTTTTATTAATTTTTTTTGCTAAAAATATCTTTTTTGAGAAAGATTTGTTAAAAATTCCTTGAAAAAAGATAGTTTAATTTCCTAGATAATAGGACTCTATTGTACGCATTCATT
Source organism: Brachionus calyciflorus (assembly GCA_002922825.1). NCBI lineage: Eukaryota > Metazoa > Rotifera > Eurotatoria > Ploima > Brachionidae > Brachionus > Brachionus calyciflorus. Next base: position 3,012,160 of record NTPY01000635.1, on the reverse strand, counting down.
TTAAGTCGATTTTTTTCTCAAAAACCGTGAATGCCATGAAAAAACTGACATGATTTTTGAAGAGAACTCGTCGAAATCTATCAGAAAATGTGGTTTTCTATGTGGGTGTCTTGGTGAAAATAAGGGGGTGTTGTGGGGGGTGTCTTTATTGAATTTTACAAAATATTAAAAAACTCCATGTAAAAGACTTCCAAGGTATGAAACAAATATACCGTTTTGTAGCTCTAGACCTCCTCTACCTTATATGATAGTTAGTTTTTGAAAAAATAATTAAAACCCATGAAAAACACCCAGGTGTTGTTTTAAAAAAAATTGGTAGGTGTTGTTTTTTCAAGGGTCCTTTAAATTTATCTTAGATCGAAAAAATTGATTGAAACTTATAATAAGATGACTCTTAAGGGTCTAAAACAGGGATAGGAATAAGTCCTGAAGCTTAAGTACTTAATTAAATACTTAACAAAAATACAAAAGTTAAATACTTAATAATAAAAGTTAAATTCAGCTTTTAGACTCTAAAAGCTGAATTTAATATAAAAAAAAAAAACTTAAAAATAAAATTTCATTCAACAGACTTTAGCAGTATTTCAGCAATTGCCAAGAACGAGAAACAACATATCAAAAAATAAAAGAACGCATCCTTTAAAATACAGACTAACAAATTGATACCGAACTTAGAAAACATGGAAAGCACAATAGGAATTTTTACAAATATATTTTTTTTAATTTTATTTGGAAATAAATTTGACATTGGATAAAATCATTTAGTCAGAGTAATAAAATCCTTAGTAATGTAATGCTGTAATTTTCTATTAAACGATATTTTTGGGGTAATACATCTAGTAATACACATAAATTCTGCGATAAAAATGAGTTGACCAATTTTGTAAATAAACCAACCAGAATAGCAACAAAAATTTTAAAAAAATAAACATAACTAAAAGAACTTCAACAACTATTGATCTCATATTACACAATGGAATCCTCATAAACCAGACTGATGTTATAAATTGCCCATTTAGTGACAATTATTTGCTGTGGCTAAGATTGCGATTAAACAGCAACCTAATGAGCTAAAGAAAATTATCCAATATAAATTGAAATTAAAAAAGAAAAGTAAAAATTTTTAAGAAGTCATAACAATTTTCAAAATCAAAACCAATAAACATCTAAAATTGATCATGCATGACTCGAAGCAATTTTTTAATAAAACAAGTAGTTTAATTTTTAGAAATGACAAACCAAATTTTTCAATATTTTTAACTTTTTACAACTCCATATGAAAGAACTCCAAAACAGCCTTAAAATGATACGCTAAAAGCTAGTTTTAAAAGTTTTTTTATGATTATTTTAGATTTATCTGAAAAGCGCACATCCAAAGCACCACTTTATTTTCTTAAGAATAAGCACTAACGTCAATCTCAACAATTAAGATACTTTTTTACTTATTTTTTCATGTCCTTAAGTACGTATCATGTAAAATTTTTTTCTCAAATTAACGAATAAAGAGATTAAAACTGATTTTTATCGCTAAAAGCAAGAAAAAAGATTTAATTTTGATTTCATATGTAACAGTAAAAGGATCAAAATTTGCTTTTTTTAAAATTAATTTTAATGCGTTTAAAATTAGCCTATTCTAAAATGCGCAAGATGGTACGCGATGCGTGGGGTAAAAAGTGATTTTTGATTTTATGTGCATGCACCTCGCAGCTCATATACGGTTGTTCTCTAAAAAAGGGATCTTCTTACATAACTAGTTTCAAGTTCGCTATAAAATTTCTTATCTGCTATTGATCATGAGACGATAGTTTAAAAAATTTAGATGCAAAAATTTATTGAAATTTAAAAAATTATTCTAAAACTAATCTTATTATTTAATTAAGAAGATGAGTATTCAATTGGACGAATAATTTTTCGTAATCTTTTTTAATTTGTTCAACCTGTTTGTCGAATTCTTCTTTATTGTATTGGATTTCTTTTGGCTGCAAAGTGAATATAGTGAATTTTGGTGTTGCAGCTTTCTCCTCTCTTTTTTCCTCTTTTGTGTCTCCTTTTTCTTCAGTTATTGTTAATTTTGGTAAACTCAAGTTACTACATTCACCTAGATTCACAAATAAGAATTAATTATTTTAATAAAAACAAATATTCGAAAAAAAAAACACTTACGGAATGAGCAATAATGAAATGGAGAAGTCCAAATTGGAGCAAAAGGTGTAACAGCAGGGCTATAGATTGGCGAATAAAAATTCCAAAGTCCAAAAGGAGAGTATAAGGGGAATGATGGTGTGATTAAAGGAGAAAAATAACCAAATGACAAGCTCTGATCAAGAGATGATGATAAACTAGTTCCATCATTTTTCTTTGGTTCACTGCTGGTTTTAGTATTATTTACTTTTTCAACTTTAGACATTTTTTCTTTTCTCTTTTGCAAATTTCTTGATGTTTTTTTTTTCATTTAAAATTAACTTTTATACTAGGCTCAAAATTCAATGGTTGATTTAAAAACAATCATTTAATTAATAACATTAATTTGATTTGAAAACTAAATATTAATTTCAATTGATAATCAATTTAAAAAGCAAGCAAAAAATTCGAGATGAAAATTAATAATTTTAGAATTTTTCGAAAATTTTCGAATATTCCAGTTTATTAGCTTTTGGAAATCTCTAGAAACTTATTATTTAGTGATTGTTTTAGCTATTGAAATAATTTTATGATCAAATTTGTCGTTTCAATCCATAAGATGGCTCTTAGGAAAAGTAATTAAGTGAATCAGTAAGGTTCGATTTAAATAAAAATTGGTGAATTATCCTTTTTCCTCGTCAGTGAGAAGTTCAGAAATTTTGTTGTCACTAGTTCAATTCCAAAATCGCTAGGGAACAGATGGCTATTATGACAAAAAGGAATAATTGCTTTAGCTAGTGAAAAACTTATTAAAAAAAGCATTTACAGCACAACTAATGAAAAAATGGCCAACTGAATTCCTACTAAAACGTAACGTACCAAAGGTTATGTCATTTTTCATTCCCAGTCAATTCAAAAAAAATGTCAACAAACTGAGATAGGAACACTGACATTTAAATTACATTTTTTGGAATAGTAGAGTGATCTTTTGAAAAACCGAATTTAAAAAAATAATTTATTGTGAGATAATAAAAAATTAACCATCCTCTTTTTTGATTTTTGAAAAATATTTTTTTTTAAACATAAAAAAGCGGTTTGTTTATTTTCAAAATATACATTCTGATTGGTTACCGAGTATTACAGTTAAAATTCATTTAACGAGAACTGTAACATAAATGAAACATAAGTTATCATTATTAATACAGTGATTTGAAATCGACTGGGTTAGATGTGCTGTATTTATTTATTTATTTATTTATTTATTAAAGCTAATGCTGAGGCCGGCTATCGACTAAGGTTGTTAAACGCTGTTTTGAATTTCGAAGTTTTTGCAAACTTTATGAAAACGTTTTTATTTTATTTTATTTATTTCACTATAAAAAGATCTTCAATTAATTCAAAACTAAATTGAAATTGATTTTTCGATTTAAAGAAAAAACACTGTGAAATATAAAAATTTTTAATTGATAAAAAACAAAATTGAAATAATTTAATTGAAACAAAAAAATAAAAATTAGAAAATGAAATTTCGAAATTTTAAAAATCGAACTTTTTAATTAATGATTACAATTTTCTTTCAATTATTTAAGTTCTTTTAAATATGTCTAAACTAATATTTTTTTCCATAATTAGTCATCAATCTATGTTTTAGAATATTAGAGCGTGCCCAGCTTGACTCAAAATATCAATTTTCCAATTCGACATTATTTAAGAAGGTCTTGGTATAATCGACGAAAAAGTCTAATGACTAAAAGACAGCGTACTTTTACTATAATCATAATTTAAAGCCTCGTAAATGCTTTTGATTAAGCAATTGCTTTAGTTGTAGACAAAAAAAAATTCAAATTTAGCAACTACGATTTCTCTTTAGCAATCGGAAATTCGAAATTTGAAAATTTTTTCATTAAAATTGAAAATTGTAAATTTCTATGGTGAAATATAATTTCACAGTAAAATATTACAATTTCAAGACTGAAGGTATATGGTTTTTCACTTTTTTTCTTGATTCTTCTTTTCAATTACAATTTTTTATAATTCACAATTTCTTGAAATGTTCAGAAAAAACATTGAAATTTTCAAAAATATTTCACAGTTTTGAAATTTAAAACGTTTAACAACCCTACTATCGACGACTTACGCAGAGTCGTGTTAAAATAACGACTCTGTCTTCTTTTAATTTTTATGTATAAAAAAGTTAGTACTAGATAAAAATAAAAGAAATTTAAGAAAAAAAGTAAAAAAAGAAAAAAAAAGACGATTAAAAAAAAAATAAAAATTACAAAGATTTAGTATCAAAAAGGAAAAAATGAAAATAACAATTTTGCGTTTTTATTTATAAATTTCATTATCGAACCTTAATAAATTGTAGAGCTGTTGTCGTTCGCCGTTGTCGTTGTTGAAAATTTTACGTATCTGGTCATAGACCAAATTGTTTTTTTTATTTGTCTTGTGTTCTGAGTCTATTAGATATTTACACTCCTTGCATTTTTGGACTATATCTAAGCCATTCTCATAATCTACTTCGTTTAGTAATCGTTTAGTAAATAAAGAACAAATTAGAGAAAGAAGAATATTCATAGAAGGAGTAAAAAATGATGACCATCTTAGTCGAAATGAAAAAGAGGAGAACCTAAGAATAGAAAAAAATTACCCAAGGCATAAATATGAAATTAGGCTGAGCGGATCAGGAATAAAAGACTTTAAGAACATATACTCAAGAATGGCCGAATTGAATCGTTGTACTGAAATAAAAAATCCATTAGTCTTCCAGCCTGTTTATGATACTCTTAGAGACAAATCATAGCGGTAGAGTCATTTGAGAGCTTTTCAAAACTGAGTAAGAAGTGGCCAGATGATGCATTTGGTCAAGGTGTTGTAGTAAGTGACGGACCACCTATTCTACCAATAATAATAAATAATATTGATCCTAGTGTAGATATCGAGAATTTGGATAAGCAGCTAATGGAACTGAGAAACAGATATGGTATCGTATACATAGAAAGGATACAAGCATGATAAGTCTCCTAGTTTTTCAATAAAAGCCAATGTTTTGACGCTGCTGATTTTTTTAAAATTAATTAGAGACGGAATCCATTTGGATTTCACCGTTATGACACACAATGTAAAACCGGCAATAAATTATGCTCGTGTTTGCTCAAAATGCGGAAATCCGAGTCATATTCAAAGAGAATGCAAATTTAGATGTGCTGTATTACAGTGGTTTTATTGATTTTTTAATAAAAATTCAAAAATCGTTACCTAATGAATAAAAAAATTCATTTAACCTAAAAATAAACGTGATAAAAAATTTTGAAAAGGGAGACGTTTAAGAAAGTACAAATTTTAAGGTTAAGGAAAAATTCTGATTTTAATTTTTAAAAGATAGATTTTATTGATTAATAAATCCTTTAAAAACAAACTTCTCCTAGGTTTTTATCGAAATTCGGACCTTACACTGTAAATTTTTTAAGTTACAAAATTGCAACATTAAATGTATTTTCAGCGATGACAACATTTTTGATACCTCTTATGAAAGGATTTTGTAACATCAAAATGTGTAAAATTCTATACTTCAAAAGTTAAGTAAAGGACTTTTAATTCATGCCTCTTTGTAAGATTTTTCTAACATGAGAATGTAATTCAAAAATTTATCTTATTTATCGTTAGGCCAAGGAGTTGTAACTTTCAAATTTATGAAAGTGAAGGTCATTTCAGATTAAATCAAAATTTTGATATTATAAGACTTGATTTTTGGAGGGGGTAAGGCTTAAATTATTAAAAAAAATTCTATTTTTTCCAAAAACTTAATTCAATATTAATAATCAAAAATAAACAAATAAAAAGGATATAGTGAGACACATATTACTTTAACGTATTTTTTCTGAGACATCTTTTTGTCTCAAATCAAAATGTATCATATTTCGTAGATTCAATGTATGAAATTATGGTCATTTCATTGAAAATAATACATTTTAAATACATAAATATATTTTGAACAAAAAATTATAACATTTGTATATCATTTTAGGTTACAAAATACATTTTTTATTTACAGTGTATAAATGAGTCAATCTGAATAAATTTAGAAAACAGAAAAGACTTAAATTTAGTTTTGTGCAATTTAACTAATACAGGGGTTTTATTGAATTTAATAGTTGTTTGGAATTGAAAAAAATTCCGGAAGATTGGAAAATAGCTATTGTCACCCCACTTTACAAAAATAAAGGAGATAAAACTAAAATAGATAACTATAGAGCAATATCTGTCTTATCGCCAATAGCTAAAATGTTTGAAAAGCTTTTGGCTAAACAGATTTCAGACTATTTTGAATCGAATAAAATTTTCTTCAAAGGACAACATGGTTTTAGGACTGGCTTTTCATGCCAAACAGCCATTCATGAATTTATATCTTTCATAAACAATGCTCTTGATCAAAAGCTCATCACACTTGCATTGTTTATTGATTTAAGAAAAGCGTTTGACTTAATAGATTCTTTAATTCTTCTTTTGAAATTATTTCACTATGGCTTTGATAATAACTCATTTGGGCTAATGACTGACTATTTTAATAATAGATCACAAATAGTAAAATTGCAAAATATTCTTTCAAAACCAGGTAAATTAAAATATGGGGTCCCTCAAGGGTCTGTATTTGGTCCTCTTCTCTTCCTAATTTTTATAAATGACCTCCCATTATGTATTTTAAGGGCTTTTATTGAACTATTTGCGGATGATACGACCTTAGCCAAGTCTGGAGAAAAGTTGGATGAGATTTTGAAAGATTTTGAAAAAATAATTGAGGATTTGAACGAGTGGTGTTACTTAAATAAGGTTGATGTTAACTGGAATAAGACATTCTTTATGATTTTTACTAAAAAAAAAATAGAAATCCCGAAAAAAATTGAAATTAAGGGCGCTTCAATTGATGTTGTTTGCGAGTTTAGACTTTTAGGTTTTACCATTGATGATAAATTAAATTTTCAGAAATTAGTTTCAGAAGTCTGTCTATCTGTAAAAAAAAAACTTTTTTCGATAAAAAGATTATTTTATTTATGTACTTCTGTCAAAATTCAATTTTTTAAAACATTTATTTTACCTAACTTTGACTATGTATTTACATTAATTTTATATTTTTCTAAAGAAGCAATTCAGCGTTTAGCAAATTGCTTCTATTTATGTATTTATAAATTACTTAGAATAAGTTTGAATTCATCAAATTTCAATGAATTAAATAATT